>JASDQU010208614.1:12121-28152 GCA_032191745.1 Picea mariana | reverse complement strand
TAACAGTTGGGCCAAAATTGATTCAAGAGATGGAGGAACAGGTGATTCAGATTAGGCAGAGACTAAAGGAAGCACAGGATAGGCAAAAAAGTTATGCGGATGCACATAGGACCAACCGAAGTTATGAAGTGGGAGACCAGGTTTTCATTCATATCAGGCCTAATAAGAGTACCATATGGTTCAGGAAGGGGACAAAGTTGTCACCTCAATTTATAGGACCGTTCAGAATCCAAGAGAAAATTGGACCCGTTGCCTATCGTCTCATATTGCCACCCCACTTGCATAAAACTCATAATGTTTTTCATGTGTCTATTTTACGTCATTATGTTGTTGATGAATCACATAAATTAAATTGGAAGGAATTGCAGGTATCGAACATGGGAACTCTCATGGTAGAACTGTTATGCATATTGGACTGTAGAGTCTGACAGCTCAGGAACCGTCGGGTAGACCAAGTTAAGGTCCAGTGGGACAAGTATAGTCCAGGATCTGCTACTTGGGAAGACGCCGAGACACTACGACGAGACTATCCCTCATTTTTTTGACCACCTCAAGAATATGTTTCTCGAAGGTTGGGTGTATGCAACACCACCTTTTGACTTAGACAACCAGGATTACTTGAGGCCTACACTTTTATTTTCTATTCACAGTGAAACTATTAAATGATACACTTAAACTTTTAATACATATGAACTTTTATGAATGTTTAAATGTTGTTGATGATGATGGATATGATGCGATATATTGTGTGAATGAGAATCCTATGAAGGTTTAAATGCTATTAGAATGATGTTGGATATGATGCAATCTATTTGGTAAATGATAATTTTATGAATGGGTGTCGAAATTGAATTATGGGATATTATGAGATCTAGTTCTAACTTGAAAACTTTGATGTTAAGTTATTGGTACACGGATACCGAATTGAAATGATGGTTGTATGCAATTACATGATGATATTGCATAGAAATGTATGAGTTTGTGTTACAGACTAATCTGCAGGTTATGGGCTATGAAATAGCCAAGGGATAATAATGATGAAAGTGGATGACATGACCCCTGGCCAAGAAACAATATGGTATGAATCCTTGTATGTGAAATTATATTGGTTTAGATACATTGCTATGATATGTGGACTAGTGAAGGATTTCAGGAGACGACACTGCCCAAAACCGAATAAACGATGACAAAACTCCTAGCAACACGATGCCACTGTATATTCCATTGTAGGGTGTGGACCCTAGTTATGATTAGGAGGGGTGGAGGAATTTCCCACCATATATTCTCTGAAACCTGAAGTCATGGGAGGACGGTGTTAGATCACGCTCCCATAGACGTGTGATGATGACTGTTAGTTGCCTGCTGGGGAAGCTTGGTCAAGATAGTGACACTTCCGCTTATGGGTTCTATTTGGAGTTAGGTCAATATAGTTGACGCTCCAAGATAGTCCAGCAGAGGAAGGATAGGAATGAAGATAGAAGCAAGTTAGGGAGGAAGGATGAGTAGAAATAGTTGAGAGAGTATGGAGATTTGTCTTATGGTGAAATTTATTGTTTTTCCCTTCTGAAAAGAAAATGTGTATATATGAATATTCATAATTACGCAACCAAACCACAGTTGTCTAAATAAAATTGTTGAACTAGATAATTGTAATTTAAGGATTTCACAAACATTTGATTGATTTATTGTCTTCTATAAGAGAATAGTCTTGTTGATTGGATTGGATGCACACATGAATTACTATAAGGGTGATAGTTATTGATTATTAGTACATGCACGAGACTTGTATGTACTAGCTACACATGCATTTCTTGTACATGTACACTAGTATGCATGGGTTTTCTTGGCTTACTTACTAATAATGTCGGTTAATTGTTATGAATGTGTGAACTATGTGTCTTTTCCCTGGTATCATAAAATACTTTAACTTCGAGACGAAGTTTCCTGAAGGGTGGGTGTATGTAACAACCCTAGTTAAATAGTTGCATAGGGTTTATCAAGTATAGTTAATTAAATAATTAACTGTCCTAGTGTGTATTAGTTAAATAACGATTATATATTAATAATATTATTTATTTATTTATTAATTGTTTAATATATGTTGACTAATTAATTAATTGATTAATTAACACACTTAATGTTTGGGTAAAGAATTAAAGGATTAATAACTTTAATTTATTTATTATAAAACTTTACGTATGAAGGGAAAAGGCAGTAAATGGAGGGATAAGGTAATAAATGGAGGGATAAGGTGGGTGGCATTAAATGAAGGAGGAGGCAGTGAATGGGGAAGGATATGAAGGGGAGAGGCATTTAGAAAGAGGACTTTTGGGGAATTTGGGGAGAGGAGAGCATTGGAGAGCAGTGACTGTATTTTATGCAGAGGATATTTTCTGGTTTGGATATTGGGTGAACTATTGCAGGGGCACTAGGTTGTTGGGAGTTTTTGGCTCGGGAGCCAGGAATCCTCATGGAATCTTGGAGCTAGGGAGTCAGACAGGCTCTATTCCTAGTTGGCAGGGAGGAAGATTCGATTTTGGGCAGAGTCTGGGAAAAGCAACAGAGAGGACAACCAGAGGTCGGGAATTTAGCATCAGACAAAGGTATTTTTATTTATGCATTCTCATGAATATGTGATGGTTATTTAAATTTATTAGCATGCTGTTCATAAATTTAAATTCTACTTCTTATACGTTGAATAATGAAATTGCTTATTGCTTATACGTCAAAATAATCTAAAATTTTTAAATTTACAATTTTTTTTTAGGCTTTGTTAAATTAGGACCCTACAACCCATCAAGATATTTAATCACGATCCTTTGTGATCCAACCCTCTCATCAATACTTAGATGAAATCTCTTCTCCCAACAAGTGAGATATCCTCACTCTAGTGTAAGAAAAAGTCCTTCTTTTCTCCTACAGTCCTCACACTAGAAAAAGTCCTTCTTTTCTATCCTCGACCTTGGTCTCTCACCAAAGTGAATTCCTCTCAAATTATCTCACAAGTGTATCTCACATAATTCCCGACTGTGTCAACTCCCTCAACACAAGTGTCTTGAACTCGACCTCTCGTCAAACGTGATTTCTCCTTTACCCCGAGCTTGATTTTATAATCATGAGTTATAATGTATTTCTAACATCCAAAGTGATCTACAATTGAGAGTACTTCTCACACCCACTTAAGATTTAGATTACATGTTGCATGCTAAGCATGTTCCTTAAATAACTCAATTCATTAATAAATACATATTTACTTTAATTAATTCCTTTTAATTAAAGTAAACTCAAGGATATAATATTTTTGACAACTTCCACATGAAAAACACATGCCAATGTGGAAGTACCTATCCGATTATACCAAAAAAATCAACACTCCCTCTTAGTGAGGAAGGTACTTCTCCCACCTGGAGTTGGCTCTATCTTTGCTACCAAATCCACTACCATGCCTGCTCTCCAATACACCTGATTGGATGCTCCCTTTGACAAAGAAGCTATCCCTACCATGATGGTCTGACTCATCTCCAAAGATTCAATGCTGTTGAACATGCTCCTAGAAGTATCCTGCTTCTGAGCATCCTACATGTCCATCTCGTACCATGACTCCTTCTTGACTAAATTGGAAGGATTCTCCTTCCCACCTGAACCTGAAGGATGACTCCTTCTGAGGTGCTCAACCTTTGGAGCTACCTGGTCCCTATTCTTTGTCCCTATGCTATTGACACTTTCTCTCATAGGCTGGCCCTTTATACTATACAATTTTCTCTCTCTAACTCCAAAGAAAACTGCTTTGTCTGAGCTAGATCCTCTAGGCATGATAAGTGCCATTCCATCCTGGAACGCTATGTCAAATCCATTCTTCTCAATCAATGAGATTGAGGTCATAGTATTCTTGAGTATTCTTGAGTTATGACACCCATAGAAAATCGTGCACTCTCAATGTGCCGCTTGAATCCATCCATAATGGAATTGTTCCCAATCCCTTCACTGCATGATTGGTCCCCATACCAAATTCCACATGCATCTCTAAGTCAGAATCTGTAAAGCTATCGAATACCTCTCATGCTCCTGTCATACAACATGTGGATCCACTATCTATAAACCATGCACCATCTGATATAATTCCCAAGTAAGTCTGGGAAATAAGTAATAGCTCTGTCTTTTCAAACTTCTTTCAAAACTCATCCAATTGAGTATTTTCTGATCAAACTACCTCTGGATTTATTTCATTTACCCCCTTCTTACTGTGTGAAAATTTCCCTTCATAATCTCCAAAGTTGTGACATGCAAAACACTTGAATTTTCTTATGTCCTTGTTCTTCTTTCCATCTTGAGCAGTCGAATCTCCAACGACAATCTTCCTGAACTTTCCATTCCTTACCTAGCTAGCAAGATCAAATTTCTCATCATGGCTACTCTTTAAACCATCCTTGGACTCTAACCGAGTCTTCTCCTAAATACAATAAGTCCATAGTCTATCAAACCCTGAAACTATCTCTCATGCACATAACCCATGCAAAAAAGTTTCCCAAGACTTGGGAATACCTCTCAATGTTATATTCACCAACTCAACATCCTATACTATCTTGCCAATCGCTGCAAGCTGATCTCAGATCTGTGTAATCTTCATAAGATAATTCATAATCACATCCTCACTAGATATCCTAACAACTTGAAGACAATGATTCAAATGTAGAAAACTTCCTATATTCTTGTTTTGGTATAGACTCACCAAAATATCATACATTTCCTTGGCAAATTTCTTCTCAACAATGTGAAAAATCAAGTGGTCCTTTACAAATTCTAGGAACACCTGCTTGGCCTTCACTTCCTTCTTCTTATGAACTGCCAATTCCTACGAATCAGTAGGACTTGCAACCACAACCTCAACATACTCTTTGAGGTAATTCTACTCCAATAAAAGAAGAATCCTTGCTTTCCAAGCCTGGAAGTTTGCTGCCCCTTCTAACATGTCCTCAATCTTCAATTTTTTCTCCATATCCAAGATATGAGTTGATAAACCATTGTAGAAATTGCCCCTGTACTGACCTATATGATTATTTCTCTAAAATCTGTCCTTTAATTTCCCCTACTGGTTATTTACCTGATAAGATATGTCCTCTTAGTTTCCTCCCTTCAAAGACTAGGCTCCCTCTTTCCTTCAAAGCCTCAACTTTGTTACCAAGTCAAAAATTATTCCTGAGTGGATTCAAACCTTGGTATGCACTAATAACATGTTGATATTTTCCCACTCTACTCAACACCTAACAATTAGCTCAAAATAAAATCACTTTATCTACTAAAAGCACAATTGAGTAATCAACTAAACATGCAACATATGCATAAACAAGAAAACCAAATCAAGCACATAAGAACACCAAGATTTTCAGGTAAACCCTTGGAAAAAGCCCGAAGGGAAAATTGTTCCAATGATGCTTTTATTAAGTTCAAATAAGGGCTCCCGTAACAGGGATAATGGCCCATTGAGAGAAGTATACATTGCAGACAAACCTAGAAACACTTGTGTTGTTGTACGACCTGTTCTGACGTGTTTCTTGAGTAATCCATGAATTTCCCTTCGATGACCCATGAACATCCACAACTTACCCTTCTATGACCCAAAAATATCGACAACTATCTAAACTATGACACTTGGATATGTACGGAAAGCCCGTACGACAAGATTTGTATGAATCTGCTCTTCCCTTTGGTCTCTGTCCTTTGAAACCCACTCACAACTGCTTCTTCTCTCTCTCGTTGTTGACCTATATGACCTCTAGATGATATTCCTTCTCCACCTATCAAGATATTGAATCATAATCCTTTGTGATCCAACCCTCTCATCAATACTTGGATGAAATCTCTTCACCCGACCAGTGATATCTCCTCACTCTAGTGTAAGAAAAAGTCCTTCTTTTCTCTTACACTCCTCACACTAGAAAAATTCCTTCTTTTCTATCCTCGACCTTGGTCTCTCACCAAAGTGAATTCCTCTCAAAGTCTCTCACAAGTGTATCTCACACAAGTCCCGACTGTGTCAACTCTCTCAACACAAGTGTCTTGACCTCGACCTCTCGTCAAAAGTGATTTATCCTTTACCCCAACCTTTCTTTATAATAATGAGTTACAATATATTTCTAATCTCCAAAGTGATCTACAATTGAGATAACTTCTCACACCCACTTAAGATTTAGATTACATGCTGCGTGCTAAGCATGTTCCTTATATAACTCAATTCACTAATAAATACAAATTTTCTTTAATTAATTACTTTTAACTAAAGTAAACTCAAGACTAGAATATTTTCAACAACTTCCACATTCAAAACACATGCAAATGTGGAAGTACCAGTTTGATGCTACCAAAAAATCAACAACATTATAACAATTAGGCCACCAATTGATTGATCTAGGGCTAGTTTTAGGAGACCTAGGGGACTCCCTATATACCTTCCAGTACGTGAGAGTGATGGTCGTGTACATATTTTGTCTGATGCAGTACTACTCGAGGGGTACCAACAAGGGTTACATAGGTTTCCAACAAGGGAAAAACTTTTGGTTTCTAGAGAACCCTTTGAATCCATCTTTAGCACTTGCGTGTAGGCTTCCCCACCATAGTTTTACCCATTGAACGACATATATATGTTCTTTAAAGACACCGACTATAATAATCCTAGGTTGGAACCCAATTTTAGTGTAAATGTAATTGTACATATAGGCTGGTGAGTTGTGGAAGACAAGTTTTGGGTACAGTTAAGCATGCATGAACCAAGGAAAGAGTGCACACCCATTTCATAGCTTTGCATGCACTTGAGTAAGAGCACAAATATTTTTGTGCACACGAACCAAGGGAAGAGTGCGCACTGTTTCATAGCTTTGCATGCACCTAGGGAAGTGCACAAGGATCTCTTCAAAGTGCACACTGGACCATGTTTGTAGTAAGGATATTTTGGGGCTGGAGAGCCTTTGTTTATATGTATATTGAGGCTAGAGTGCCTGTGTGGTTATTATGTTGGAGAGCCTAGATTGCGACAAAGGATAGTGTGCCTATTTGTGTAAAATATAATTGCACTCAGATATTAATAAAACATATCATTGCGCACAGACCAATCAAAAAAAAAGAGACCCGGGGATAAACTCCACTAGAATGGAAAAGGGGTGTGAAGATTAAAGGGAATATTTTGATAATATTTCCAAAAAGTACATTTATGGGATATGCATTTATCCTAAGTTCCTAAGGAATGGGAATGAGTCACCAAGTGGAGCTAAGTTAGCTCTTAAGGTGACAAGTGTCTAGATACAATCATGCAAATATATTGTTGGGCCTTAGTGTATTTGGGGAGTTCACTCATTCCTTCATCATGCAAACTAATTTTCCTTTGGAAGGCATCCGTATCTGGTTGTAACTTTCTGCCATCACATAACCATGTGCTTGGGGAAGGCTTGCGCATGATTAAAGAGGCAGTTTGTCACACTCGTGTGCTATTGTAGAAGTAGGTTGTCAAGCTCGTGTGCTATTGAGGAAGTAGGTTTTTAAGCCCATGCTTGCCAAAGAAGCAGGTTGTTAGGCCCTTGAGCATTCTCTCTAGGAAAGAGAACTTCTGGGAATTTATTTCTTAAGGTGCTCATTTGTAGCTACAAGGCCCTAATACTTCCTTTTCAGCCTATTGGTGAAGCGCTGGAAGGTAAGTGAGGCAGCCGAAGGACTGTTGAGCAGAGAAAGGGCACACTTCCTTAGGTAGGACATGCATGTGGGGAATGAGGGACTATAGTTTGTTTTCTATGGTTGGCACCTTTGTATGAATGTTTTGATTGTGGATAGACCTTAGCTTGGCATAGGAATCCTTTTCCTAGGTGGATTTTTAGACCCAACTCAGGGGTGACTTGCTGCCAAGATTTTTTGAGTGGAAGATTCTATGGTTGGGAGGAACGTATGAGGTCTGTGCACAGTTGGTGGATTACAACAAAAGATACGTGTCTTCTTATGTGTATTAGCCTTTGAGTAATGTTCATATACATGTTATATATATATTATATGATATAGTTGTATACATGTATTTGTGCGTGGATTATATATGTTGTAGAACTACATGTTTGCTGCATATGCAGGGCATTGACTATGATAAGTTTATATGTGTTTATATATTGTTCAACTTGTGATTTCTTATGCTATTGTTTTTTATGGAATTGATACATAGTTATGCTAGATTATTCATATATCATTATTTATACATAACTATTGCAAATGTAAAGCATGGTAGTTATTAAGTGTTTCATGTTAGATAATTACGTGGTAACAATTATGGAATTCTGAGGCAAGAATTGAATCATCACACGTGAAAAGTGGTATTAGTCCATGTGTATGAATGATACATCCTACATGCGACATAGGAATGGTTGTACACATAGTTGTATTATGAGTTTTTTTTGTTGTTATAGTCACTATCTTGTTAAGTAACTTCAACAATAATCGTATGGGTTCTAGAGTGATGCTAGAAATGTCATTCATGCTGAGGGACAATCGACCTTGCCGACACAATGATGGTTGAGAACAAATATTTGCTAAGACATAATTGTTGCACATGATAAAAGACCGGTTGCATGCACTAGGAAAAAGTAGTGGCATGTAGCACAAGGCCAATCGTGCACGTTGTTGGGTTTTAATGAGTTACTTTCACAGAATAAATAATTGATATAAGAGATTTATATAGCAAAGTTGTGGTGGTGGATACTTTACATTGTGGTACAGGTTCTGAGCTAGGAGGATGGATATGTTACAAAGTGGTATTAGAGCTCAAATTTTGATGTGACATGGACTTTGATCAGAGCTAGGGACGCTACACAGTGGTATTAGAGATGGAAATGTCACAAAGTGGTATCAAATCTTAAATTTTGATATGACATGGCTGTTGAGCAGAGATGAGGATGTTACAAAGTGGTATTAGAGCTAGGAAACTCTCAAAGTGGTATCAGATCTCTTCTTTCAACACTGGACTTGTATGGGCTAGAGATCCATATGAAGTTGGTGAGGCAGTCATTTTTTATGATGGTCGCGTGGTCGCAAGATGAAAATATGGAAAAATTAGCTGGGTGAATAAAGGGCTCGGTGCGCTAAGTGTTGGTGCGCAGTGTGTGTGTACTAATTTTTGGCATTGCGCTGTGCATGACTTATGGTGAGCGAAAGATATCGGTGTGTGGATTGTATGCACTGAATATTGGAATTGTAGGGTATATAACTGGTGGACAACACGTAATATGGGAGTGCCTTATGTGCATGATGAATATGGATGCCATGCAAAATTGATGGGTGCGTAGATAATAATAGTGTGTAGGGAGTGCACATTGAATACTAGTGATGCACATTGAGTGTGCATTGAATCTGAACACTGCACATAGCATAATTAATGGCGCGCAATGTGTGCGCGTAGAATATTGGCGCTGCATGGCTTAGGATTGGAGATGCTCATTGAGTATTGTGTGCGAGAGGGTGCACGATGAATGTTGGCATGATGAAGAGCAAAGATGTAATTTGTGTAGAATATTGGTGCGCAACACAAACATTGTGCACACTAAATAATGATGCACGGAACCCAAAATTTGAGCGTGCTAAATATTAGTGCTGATATAAAAGTTGTGCACATTGAATACTAGTGCATTTTATGTGCACTTGGTATTGCATATGTAGAGCATGCATGCGTGATGGATATGGGTGTATAACACAGAATTGGTATACAAGTAAGCTTTGAAAGAAAGAAAGAAAAGGAGAGAAAAAAGGAGGAAAAGTCATGGAAAGAGGAGTCCAAATATTTGTCCAAAATTTTGATTTAGTCTATTAAATTCACTAGGAATCAGAAGAAAGGATTACAATAAACTTATGGAAAAAAAAATGCATAGTATTTATGGTTTTCATAAATTATTTAGTCTAACAAATATTGTTGTCTGCACATTTTGTAGAGTTAACAACAATTGATCAATACAATATCAACACATAGATTATAAGCATGGAAGATGCACAAAGAACCTACAACCATGAAGATGAGGTCAGAAGTATGTATGGAAATATAGGTGATGAGGGTAGAGATTCAAATGGAGATGGAGAAGCCAAGGAATACAGCATGAATTTAGTGAAGACCATAAAAAGTTTGCAAAAGGACGTCCAAAGTTATAAAGCTGATAATGATAGGATTATGAAAGTTAATGAGGAACAAGATGGCTTCAACATCAAGTTGCTACAAATCTTGGAGAGAATTGAGAAAAAGACGGATAAAGAGATTGAGTCAAGCAAATCGAGGAGACACAATTCTCATGATGAGAGAAGAAAAACAAGAAGTGTTGAAAGGCATCACCATCACTTTCCAAGACATTCAGTTGGGAGAGCGCGCAGAAGTTCAAGCCCATATCATATCAAGAAGCATAAGAGGAGGTATGAAGTGGATGAACTATAAGGATACATGAATAATATTAAGCCTCCTACTTTTTATGGTGAGCAAAAGAAGGATGAGGATGCATATACTTGGCCGCTGGGCATGAGGAAGTACTTTCAGTTACATAATTACTCTTCACAGGAAGAAGGGAGAATTTCCATCTACCATCTCAAGGGAAAAACATCAATGTGGTGGGATAGGTTTGTGCAAGTAAAACACATTGATGAGAGAAAGGTTACTTGGAGGGATTTCAGAAGGTATTTTCAAAAGAAATACTTAACCAAAAGTTACTATGATAGGAAAATGAAGGAGTTATTTGAACTCAATCTTGGAAGTATGATCATAAATGAGTATGAGAGGAGATTTTTAGAGCTATTGAAGTATGTTTATTTCATAAAGGATGAATAGGTTAAGATTCAGAGGTAGTTGAGTGGGATGCCATCATTTATCAGTGATAAGATACCGTATGATGATCCCAAGACATTGGAGGAAACTATAAGGAGAGCCAAGTGTCTTTATGATCGACATAGAGGAATACCCACTTACCAAAAGGCTTGGAAAGATAAGTACAAATTAAATATGGAGTAGAGGAAGAAGGGGCCAAGACACCATTCTTTAGAAACAATTTTTAGGGACATCCAACTCCCAAGGAGACCAGAATGACATATACAATAGGGAAAATACCAAGGAAGCAACCAATGAAGTGTTGGGGTTGTGAAGGAGATCATATGTATAGATATTTTCCTCATAGAGGTGAAAAAGTGAGGACTGTTCACAATATACATCAAGATGATATAGTGGAGGACATGGGAATAAATGTACCTAGGATATACACAACCCTGGATAACAGGTAAGCTGAGTTTCAGTCACATATGATTGAAGTGTAATGTAAGATCAATAACCAACCCATTGCTATTTTAATTGATTCGAGAGCTAGTCATATTTATTTAGAAGTTAAGACGATGGAAAAATTTAAATTTCCAAAAAGCAAGTTGAGGAAATCTTGGTCGGTACAACTAGATATAGGAGAAAAAATGGAAATTAATGAGATGGTTAAGGCATGTCCAATGGACATGAATGGACTGCACACAAAATAATATTTTAATATTATACCTTTGGTCTCATATGATTTCCTAATCGGTATGAATTTTTTGGACATGCATCATGATGTCCTAGACTGTTACAATAAAGGATTTACTTTCTTGGATGAGAAAGGGAACTTGAGGATAGTTCAAGGTATTCTAGGGTAGTAACTATTAGAGAAGTTTCAGACTTGCATTTAAAGAAAATATTTCAGAAAGGATGTCAAGTATTTGCAACACATATGGAGGAGGAAAACAAGGATAAAGTGTCAAATATTAAAGATTATGAAGTCTTAAAGGAGTTTGAAGATGTATTTAGAAAAATACCAGGGTTTCGACCAAGAGAGATACTGATTTCTCTATAAATCTAATTCCTAGAGAAGCCCTAGTATCCAAGACTCCTTATAGGATGAGTACACCAGAACTGAAATAATTGCAAATACAACTTGAAGAAATTTTGAAGAAGGGGTATATACACCCAAGTATGTCACCTTGGGTTTCCTTGATATTATTAGTGAAGAAAAAGGATGGAACGTTGAGACTTTGCCTTGACTTCAGGAAGTTGAATAAGGTAACAATGAAGAACAAATATCCTTTTCCAAGGATAGATGACCTCTTTGATCAATTGAAGGATGCAAAAATATTCTCTAATATTGACCTCAGATCAGGCTATCATCAAGTAAGAATAAAAGAGGAAGACATCAACAAGATAACCTTCAGGACGAGATATGGCCATTATGATTTTACAATAGTGCCATTTGGGTTGTCAAATGCACCAACCGTCTTCATGTGTTTAATGAATGATATTTTTAGAGAATACTTAGATAAGTTTGTCATTGTATTTTTGGATGACATACTTATTTACTCAAAGTATGAAAAAGAACATGAGAAAAACTTGAGGATGGTGCTGCAAGTATTGAGATAACATCAATTGTATGCAAAGTTGAGAAAGTGCTCATTCTATTAGAGGAAGATTCATTATTTGAGTCATATCATTTCAGAGGAGTGGATAACAGTGGACCTAGAGAAGATAAAATCCATTGAAGGATGGCCAACACCAAGGAATGTCATAGAGGTGAGATCTTTCATGGGACTTGTAGGGTACTACATAATGTTTATTGAAGGCTTCTCAAATATTGCACACCTAATCACATCCTTGCAAAAGAAAGGTGTGAAATTTGAGTGGAATTCCGATTGTAAAAGGAGTTTTCAACACTTGAAGAGTTTGTTGACAAGTGCACCAATTTTGAGAATTGTTGATCCTAATGAAGACTTTTTTGTGTGCACTATGTAACATCCATTTCCACTGATCACATTTCATACCACTGATTTATTCTTTGAGGACACTTGTGAGCAAGTGATCCGGTTAAAACATGATACATTATGATTATCTGTTTTGGTTTATGAGTTTATGCTATGATTGAGTATTGAAATTTGATATGTTATTAATATTGTTATATAGCATTGACATGTATTATGATGAGGTTCCCTGAGTGTGCAGGAAACGTGACATGATGAGGATGCTGATGCCATCGACATACTTCCTTGGACTCCGGATTGAGTAAGGGAGTGGACTATTGACTTTGATTATGAATACTTGCTTTATTTACACTTTTGTTATGATTATGATTCAATTATGGATTTCATGTATATGAGTTATTGATGTTATCTTTTTCAGTGGATGCAGGCATTGTGACACTTTCTAATCAGATTCACATATGGAGTAAAGGGGTCATACATAGATATCATATGGATGAGGGAGATGTGTCGCAATGTCCCTGTCACAACCTATTAACACTCCCTCCGTGACCTGAACTGAAGGTTAACAACTATGTTGTTCCTGAGAGGTTCATGATGACGTGAGGGAAGACTGTGGCAGTCACTCATAAGGATTTTTTAGGGGAGCGCAATAAGGTAGATTCCTTATTCCTTAGTAAGCCCTTAGTCTCACACAAGGTTGACAAGTGGAGTATTGACTCCAAATGTTTGAAAAATTCCAAACTAATTCCAATGTCGAGTGGCACCCTTGGAGCACAGAGGTGCGTCTTGAAGGGCACGTCGAAGGAATAAACTATGAGTTAATAAAAATCTAGAAGACCTTAGAAAATAAAACAAATACTTAGGACTGGTAGAAAATATGTTATGAATTTAGATAAGTTTATATTAATTTATGAAAGGGAACATAATAAAAACCTAATTCTAAATATTTATGCCTAAACAGGTTATAGAAATGGGTCTAAAGAAGATTAGGCTAAATAAAATCTAGGGAAGGGAGAATAAAATTTAAGGCATGTGCACAAAGTGTGCATGAAATTAATAAAAATATTTTTTAAATTAAAAGCAATCAATTCATGAGAGAATGGGCAGTCAACATAGAGTTAGAATACTGTACAACTGAGATGGTATCATCGATTTCATTGATCGATCCCAATCTTGAGCTCTTATTCTTGTACCCACATTCTATCTCTATTACGGGATTCCATGCTAGGATTTAGCTAAAATTTCAGGCCAAATTTACCTCGTGCGAAGTCTAAGAGAACTTGCGATTGAATGGAAAATATCCAGGTAAAATAGAGAGCATGGTTAAAAGAAAAATAAAAATAAAATTATTTATACACGATATAACTGTAAAATCTTATATCGGACAACATGGTTGATTTTGTTAAAATATTGTAACTTCAAAGAATATTCTACCTAAGTAGGAATGTTGAATAATATTATTATATTATGTTTATTAACTAGGCACTACTGTGCCTTTGTAAAAGTCATCACTTTTGTTCCTTGACAATTAAAATGTAAATTAAGAGGGTAAAGTGACAGGTCAGACCAAACCTAATTATAGGCTGTCCAGACCAATATTTATAAGATAGGCCAACACCTCATTTGCACAACACAACATACAACTCTGCAGTGCACAAGTCTTGGAGGAGAAATTGCTGCAACTGGGGTGGTGTCAAGGAGGGTTTTGGTCTATCTCTTAGTATGTCTTGGTTAAGTGGTGCACTACTCTTCCTAGTGAAGGGGTAGAGGATGATATTCTATTCGGTCTTTGGTATATCTATATTGAGGAAGTTTTTGCTGGGTTTTCTCCCCCATGATGGTTTCCCAAGATAATTTGTGTGTCTCTATTGTTTCTGTGATTGCCTCTCTTTCAATGATCTTATTTATGCAATTAATGTGATAAATGATTATAATAATAAAGAGGAACCATAACTGCTAGATGTATAAGTCAAATATCAACATGGGATTAGATAAGGCCTCAAAGAGACCAAATCATAGTTTATAAGAGGTGGCTAGCTTCATCACACCCTCTATAAGATTTAGTTTCAGTATTGTAGCTGTTGGAAAACTAGGGTTTCTGCATAAACCCTAAGTGTGGTGTTTTCCTTGTTTAAGGAGGACGTTGGAGAAAGTAACCACACCTAGGAACTCACCCTAGGAAGGAGCATCTATTCCCTATATCAAAATTTCAAAATTTGAAGTTTGAGAAATTAGGGTTTCCTCATAAAACTCTAAGTTACACGATCCAGATTATTTTCAGCATGAAATGAGAACAAAGATATATTAAAGAAATGCACAAAGATATAATGGATATCCAATAATATAGCAGAAATGTATCAAATATGCAACCATAAACACAAAGATACAGTAATACATGATTTCTATTAATGAAAGAAATGTACAGAGACTGTAAAAATACAGAGTGAAAGAATCGCTAGAATGGTGGCAACTTATCTCTGAGAAGAGATGTGACGGCTACTCACATTTGCAAGAAGATGATTACAATTAGGATTTGAAGGAATTTTTACAAGAAATAGGAATGCCAAAAACCCTATACATCCAAAAACCTAACCCTAGGAGATGAAGCGCCAAAAGTCATGTGGGCCCCGTTTGGGTAAGTTAGTACATCANTTAGGTGCACGATAGCCCGTTGGAAAGGTATCGTCGAGGAGATTCATTTTAGACACAATATCAAAAGAAATTATATATTGAAAACATTTTTTTTCCAAAAAACATCATTTAGGGCCTCAAAACAACTTCGGAAGTGAAAACTGCTAAAAATAGTAAATTACCAAAATTGCCAAAAACCTATTTTGAGCCAGTTGGAAAAGGTGGGTGGCCACCAATATCCAACTGGATCAATCCTCCCTCCTTAGGAAGCAATGTTATCCATTGCATTGAGTGCTTGGGGGAGAGGAAAAAGTGTTTGCTGAATTTGAATCTTGGTGAGCTGCTTGCCTTGCTGGAGACGTCACGCTACTTAGTTTGTGGAAGTCTGTCACGAACCTATTGAGGCTGAGGCTATTCAACAAGTTGATATACATGAGAGGATAACGTGCATAAAGAATATTTTCACTTTGTTGCAACCTTTTCGACCTGCTTCTATTGGATAAAAGGTTCCTGGGGCGAGGCTGTAGTGGTTGCAGTGTCCTTCTGTTCCCCTTTTGAACAGATTGTGAAGAAGCTGAATTTTGCAGTATGAGATACTATCTTGCGAGATCTTTTAGGTGGAGCAATAGTTGGAACTA
>JASDQU010208614.1:0-12071 GCA_032191745.1 Picea mariana | reverse complement strand
CTTCTATTGGATAAAAGGTTCCTGGGGCGAGGCTGTAGTGGTTGCAGTGTCCTTCTGTTCCCCTTTTGAACAGATTGTGAAGAAGCTGAATTTTGCAGTATGAGATACTATCTTGCGAGATCTTTTAGGTGGAGCAATAGTTGGAACTACCTCTGGTATTCTGTAGAGATGACCCCCCAAAAGTAACAATGACACTACGGGGTCGAGACTCATAAACAACATGGCATTTCCACATATATGGTTGGCCCAAGAGAACATCATAGACATCCAGTGGGGAAACATCACATAATACCTCATCCTTGAAGGGTTGGATGCCGTATGAAAATTGAAACTATTGGTTGACATGGAGATCTCGTCCTTGGCGAATCCACCCGATGTTGTATGGTTGTAGGTGTGGTGTTTTCGACAATCCCAACTGTTTGAAAACCTTTGCTGAGATGAGGTTCTTTTGGCTTCCGCTATCAACAATAAAATGAAGCGGGGTCCCCTTCACCCACATCTGTGAATGAAAAAGGTGCTTCCCCTCTTCAGGATCTATTGGTTCTTCTGGTTGAATTGCTGCAGTCACGACAATAGCAATGGAGTCTGCGTCAATGATCTGCCCTTTACCAGTATTTTTAGAATCAGATTCAGAATCAGGGTTCGCCTCCTTGTCTTTGATCTCGACCACCAATGACTTTTTTGAGTGACATTCATCGGTGTTGTGCCAGGGGATTTTGTGGAAATCACACCATTTTCGGTGTCCTTCTTTGTCTTCCCGTGACCCTTCTTTTCCTATGGCTTGGACTGGTTTTCGGGAGACTGTTTGTTAGGGATGTATTTGTCATACTTTGGTTGTTGCGGATTTGCACACCCGAACTCCTATTTGTTCTGGTGCTTAAATTTCTGCTTGATTTTAACAACATATTGATACGAAACATCGAGTGATGAGATGTCCAGAAAATCCATTTCAGTTTGGATGTATCTGTGTAGAGCCCCATGGTATTTTAGAACCAAATGTCATTCAGAGTCTTTGATACCTAGCTTGGTGCACAAGGTATGGAAGGTATTGGTGAACTCCATAATTCCTTGGCCCCTCTCTTTTCGCAGTGTGGTCCATCTCATGTACCTATCCTCATAGTTTCCAAGAGGTTAATACTATTCCTTTACCACATCCACAAAAAAATCCCAAGTGGGCTCAACCCCATATATTCCAGACTCCTTTGTGGAACTCTTCTCCCAGTAAGTTTCCCACCAATGTTTGACATGGGGGAGAGATTTAAGGAGTGTGAAGGTGATCTTTTCTCTATCGAAAAAATTGTGAACAGAGAAATAACCTTCTAACATGTTTAACCATTTGTCTAGGGCTTCTGCATCTATCTGTCCTTCAAATACAGAAATATTAGAATTAACTTGTACATTGAAAGGTGAGGTGCCTCCAAAGTGGCCGTTTGATGAAGATGTGCCTATTTCTATCGGCATGCACTGAAGGATGTTGGAAAAATTCTCCATCATTTTGTCCCTCTGTCGCATGAGAGCTTGCTCAAGCAACAGACTGATAGGATCGTCTGCTCCGTCCTTTTTCTTTTATTCCTCCATTGAGGATTTCTTGGGTGTGCGAGAGTGATTTTCCTCAAGAGAGACAAGCTCGATACCCAACTTTCTATACTCGGACCTCATTGGGGACATGCACTGAAAAACGATCAAGAGCAGCCTGCTCTAATACCACTAATGCAAATGATTTTTGACATGAAATGAGAACGGAGATATAATAAAGAAATGCACAGAGA
Source organism: Picea mariana (assembly GCA_032191745.1). NCBI lineage: Eukaryota > Viridiplantae > Streptophyta > Pinopsida > Pinales > Pinaceae > Picea > Picea mariana. The sequence continues at coordinate 10,302 of JASDQU010208614.1, read as the reverse complement.
TATCACGAATATCCAATAATATAGCATAAATGTATCAGAGATGCAACCATAAACACTAAGATACAATAATACATGATTTCTATTAATGAAATAAATGTACAGAGACTATAAAAATACAAAGTGAAAGACTCGCTAGAATGGTGGTAGCTTATCTCTAAGAAGAGATGTGACGAATAATCACATTCGCAAGAAGATGATTACAATGAGGCTCTGAAGGCCTTTTTACAATAAACAAGAATTCCAAAAACCCTAGACATCCAAAAAACTAACCCTAGGAGATGAAGCGCCAAAAGTCATGTGGGCCCCGTTTGGGTAAGTTAGCACATCAACTTCCCGGGGTCGTAACTTTTGCATAGGATCTCCGTTTTAGGTGCATGATAGCCCATTGGAAAGGTATCATCGAGGAGATTCATTTTAGGTGAAATATTGAAGGAGATTACATATTTCAATTTTTTTTTCCCAAAAAACATCATTTAGGGCCTCAAAATGATTCCAGAAGTGAAAACTGCTAAAAATAGTAAATTACCAAAATTGCCAGAAAACTGTTTTGAGCCAGTTGGAAAAGGTGGGTGGCCACCAATATCCACCTGGATCATTATAGTTGTAGTTGTAGTGCTAGTTCCTTCATTCCAGTTGCAACACCAGTTGCAGTGAAATTTTTTTTGAAGTGTTGGGACTGATTTTTATTTTCCTAGTGCGCCTTGCCCTAGCAAATATCCAACTACATTTAAATTACTAGTTGCAACACCATTGAAGTTTTAAAGGTTTGTTATTTATTGACGCTGCTTCCATATGGTGATACTACCTTCCGATATAGTCATACGTATGTACTTACATATGTTCAAACTATATTATTATTCTAAAGGGTATTTAAAGGAGAAATGATCTTTTGTCTAAAAAACAAACATAGATCCAGAAGTATCTCAGATCCAACACAATCAGAGGAACAATGCACCCCAAGTTTGATTAATTTGATATGCCTCTATTTGTTATGGAATTATTGTGATCTTGTGAACATCTAGACCTGTTGAAGTTATGACTTTCATACTAATCATTGGTCAAAATTAAAGTCAAAGTATTAGATTGATTAAAGTTGAGATTAGAGAGTTTATTCTCTAACCCAGTTTTCTGTCAAGATAACATATTATCTTAGTATAGAGGATAGGTTGAAGAACATACTTTTAATATTGAGTGAAGGAGACTCAGAAGAAAAGAAACACACTCATTATTGAGGACAAGATTCCAGGTTCCAGGTTTGATTGATTAAATTGATAAGATTCAAAGTTACAGATATCAAGTTTGATAACTGCTAAACACTATAGTTGTGATAGCAATATTTGAAAAGTTTTATTATTGAATACTTGGTAGCATGTGAGAACTATTGAGATAAATGCTTACTGTAATCATTCACTAGATATAACTAACATCTCCTCTAGGGCAAACTTCTTATTTTGTTTCCAGGTTACCATTGAGGAATGATTGATCACAACAATAGAAGAGTGTTTCTCTCATTTCTTATTATTGCATTTCTTACTTTTGACCCTTGTTTCAAGAAGGTCACAATTGATATCTAGGAAGGAGCCATTGTAATGATTTTTCTCGCTATTATTTATATTGTTATTATAAAGAGTATTATTCTTGTATATTGTTTCTGTTGGAAATACTGAGAGGGGGGTGAATTAGTATTTATATCAATTAGTATTTTTGAACTTGTACTTCAATCAGATCATGTATTCAATTTATATCCAATAAGAAATGAAGAATATCTAATGAATAATGCAGAATAGTATAATAGATACACCAATACACCATGCACAATATATAAAGAGTAATCATGTATTATTGTTCAAAGGAAGTAATGCCTTCCAAAGGTAGCTACAACTTCCAAATGTAAAGGGAGGGATGAACCTCCAAAAGGAAGATACAATCCTCCAATATCAAGAGAGAGTTTAACTCTCCATCCTTGCCCCTTCCTTCCACCCAAGTATATATGAGAGATAATAAAACTTTACATTAAATTATCACCATCAACTAACCATCACATAGAACCCGATAATGCTTCCTGAGACTTCTTCAACTTTTGCAATTATTCACTTCTTCGAATACTCAATGTATTCTTTGAAATGCCTCCAAGTTTCACTCCTTGAATCTTCCTAGAAAATGAGTTATAGAGAAAATGGTAGACCTTATTCAATTCTGGTTTATTCAGGAGAGTGAACTTGTACAACATTCCCCGCGTTCAATATTTAACATAAAATTATGAAATTCGTACATAGGAAAATACAGCCCGTACTGTTTCCAATGAAATTGGTCTCACTTCATTTGGATTCTCTATAAAGACGTTATGAATATTTTACCTAGAGCACCTGTTTATGACTAGCTTCAGGACTAGTCAAAAACCCTATCTTCCACAGAGTGTATCTCCAAAATTATAGCGAACAAATAGCTGAAATTTTAACCACAGGTACCTAGATATGTTTTCTCAATAGCCTCCAAATTTCACCAACTGAATCATTCTATAAACAAATCTATAGAGAAAATGGTAAGTTGACCTGTAAATAACATACCTTAGAACACATCACCAAAAGACTTCATCCTCCCTTGAAATTCGACCTTCCTTACTTCATATTTCCTTAGGCATTTGACTTATATCTCCTTGTTCATTAATAAAATTGTGTGTGTTGAAAAATGAATGTATAATGAGATGCATTTATACCCTTTATGCCACTTCCTTCATTTATACCCTTTATGGGAGAGGATCTTCTTGATGTCTCATTCCTTCTGAATTCTAGTCTTTTATCTTGTTGGTCAACTTGCTCTGGAGTGTTGGTTTCATCCTTTTCTTTTTCCTTCTCATGTTTTGTTGTCTTCAAACTTTCATTGTATCCTATTCCCATCTTGTCATTTGGAGATCTTTGACTACTAAGGATCTCATTTAATTTTTCATTTCTTTTTTCGAACTTCGTCAACTTTTCTATTGTCAATAGTAGCTCCCCTTTTGTGTGATCTAATTCTTCTTTCAATTTATCATAATTTTCTAATTGTTCCTTAAAGTTATCAATGGTCTTTTCAAGCTTGTAATTCTCTTCTTCACAACTACTCAATTCACCTTTTAGTATTATGTTTGTGTTTCTAAGCTTGCTATTTTCAGTTTCAACATGCTTCAACTTTTCAAGATTCTTATATTCTTGTTCACTCTCTAGGTTGTCTTTGTATCCCCAAAAGGAATCAAGGTTGGTTTCTTCATCCAAATCTCCTTCAGAAATGATTTCTTCTTCTTTAGAACTCTTGCGATCATCATCACGAGTTTCTTGGGTTATGAAGATGACTTATTCTCCATCATTATATTCTTCATCACTCTCATCTAAGGAGATGTCATCATCCTTGGATTAGAATCTTTTTTTATTGTTGAGACTTCTCTTTTTATAGTAGCATTTTTCAGCAATATTTCCTATTCTACCATAGTTAAAGAATTTGAGAGGAGACTTACCTTTGTATTTTCCCGTTCCCTTCTGGAGCCTTCTTACACAATTTGCTATTTATTCATAAAGGCCATTATCCTTTTATTTTGTCTTGTTTATGGATTTAAAGGCTACTTCATTGTTTGGATGGTCACTTTATGTACCTGTTCTCATTTCATATGCTATAAGAGACCCATGTAATTCATCCATTTTCATTTTGGTCAAGTCCTTAGTTTCTTCAATGGAGAATACCTTAGCATCATACTTCAAGAGAAGTGATCTCAACACTTTTTGTACAACCAATGATTCCTTTAGCTCTTCACCTAATTCTTTGATAGCATTAAAAACTTCAACAACTCTAATAAAATAGGTTGCAATATCTTCCTTTTCATCCATCTTCAAATTTTCAAATTATGATCTATGTCTTTGACCTACTTCACTTTTGGATCACCTTCATAGATACTCTTGAGTTTGTTCCATACCTCTTTAGCAGTGCTACATTCCATCACTTTGGTAGCAATGGTTGGTTCCAATGCTCCTAGAATAACATGTCTGGATTTTGAATTACAACTCATAATCTTCTTATCATTTGGATCGGTTGAAGCATTATTTGGGATTGCATAGCCATTTACAACTCAATACCAAATGTCTACTCCCAAAGTTGTTAGGTAAGTTTTCACTATATCACTCCAATATGCATAATTGCTTCCATCAAATCGTTGAATCCCATTTGGAAGGTGTTTATGGTCATCCATCTCTTCTCAGGATTTTCCTTCCAGTGGTTAAATTGTTCTGAAGGAAACTTGCTCTGATACTAATTGTTGGAAATACTGAGAGGGGGGTGAATCAATATTTAGATCAATTAGTATTTTTGAACTTGTAATTCAATCAAATCATGTATTTAATTTATATCCAATCAACAATGAAGACTATCTAATGAACAATGAAGAATAATATAATAGATATACCAATACACCATGCACATTATATAAGGTGTAATCATGTATTATTAGTCAAAGGAAGTAATGGCTTATAAAGGTAGCTACAACTTACAAATATAAATGGAGGGATAAACCTCCAAAAGGAAGATACAATCCTCCAATATCAAGAGAGGGTTGACCTCTCCATCCTTGCCCCTTCCTTCCACCCAAGTGTATATGAGAGATAATAAAACTTTACCTTAAATTATCACCATCAACCAACCATCACATAGAACCTGATAATGCTTCCTGAGACTTCTTCAAATTTTGTAATTCTTCACTTATTCAAATACTCTGATCCTATAGATAATATTACTCAATGTATTCTCTGAAAATCCTCCAAGTTTCACTCCTTGAATCCTCCTAGAAAATGAGTTATAGAGAAAATGGTAGACCTTATTCAATTCTGGTTTATTCAGGAGAGCGAACTTGTACAACATGCCTCGCTCTCAATATTTAACATCAGACTCTAAAATTTGTACACAAGAAACTACAACCCATACTATTTTCAATGCAATTGGTCTCACTTCGTTTGGATTCTCTATGAAGACGTTATGACTTTTTTACCCGGAACACCTGTTTATGACTAGCTTCAGGACTAGTCAAAAACCCTATCTTCCACAGAGTGTATCTCCAAAATTATAGTGAATAAGAGCTGAAATTTTTACCACATGTACCTAGATTTGTTTTCTCAATAGCCTCCAAATTTCACCATCTGAATCATTCTAGAAACAAAGTTATAGTTAAAATGGTAAGATGACCTATAAATAACATACCTTAGAACATATCACCAAAAGACTTCATCCTCCCTTGAAATTCAACCTTCTTTACTTTAGATTTCCTCAGAAAATCAACTTATATCTCCTTGTTCATTAACAAACTTGTGTGTGTTGAAAAATGAGTGTATAATGAGAATTATTTATACCCTTTATGCCACTTCCTTTTAACATTAGGTTCAACATGTAGTTTCTTCTTCAATTCACATTGTCATCTTCAAAAATTCGTTTCTCCTCAATTGCGAGGATCCACATGACGTGCCACATACAAATGGAAGCGACATGACTTATATTATCCATCCATGGGTGTTTTATATGCATGTGCAATTTCCTTCATGTCTATCTACTTTGATCAATTGTGGGGTCCAGAATCCAATGGCTAGGGTTGACATAAATGACAACAACCAATCTTCCAACAATTTCTCCCTTTTTTTTCTTGTTCCAGGAAGGTCACAAGTGATAAAACTGAAGGGAGCTATAGTTATGGTTGTAGGAGGAAACATATTAGATGAAACATGAAGTAGAATATCCAAGTTGTATACATGGCCATATACATCCATGTACCAAAGAAGATGAAGAAGAAGCTACTTTTGAGATTTAGAGCATATGGTATGGAGATTGATTGTAAGGAGTAGAAGGCTCCAAATATGATCGAACATTAGAATAGAAATCATAGTAGACTTGGTCAATGGATAATGAAGCCACCTTGATGGGAATCATAATTTGTTTGAAGTCTTATTGAGATTTTCATATTAATATTTGGTATTCAACACCAAGTATATCTTGCATAGACTCTGAATTTTTTATAGCCTCAGAGGGAGCATTGAGACTCAGAGTGAGTATGATCTTAGAGATAATCAGATGAGTAAAGAGACATATTCCAGGACTGACAGAAAGATTGCATGAGTTGAGAATACTAGATCGTAGCTTCAAAGACTTCTAGGAGATGTGAAATCTCTTGGGAAGATTCCCTTGTTTCAGTGATAGAGGAGGAAGATAGTCAAAAGGTATGGGATATGGATTTTTCCTTGAGACTAGAAGGGAAGTCAGTGGTGACTTCCAATATTGATATAACAGAAGAAGGATGTTTCAGATAACAATATAAATATGTACAAAGATTTATTTGTGTCCAGAGGATTCTCCCAACAAGAGGGAGAAGACTATGACGAGACACGTGCTATAGTAATCATAAAAGTTATATATAGAACAACTATGATCCATTAAAAGAAGCCAACGTAGTATGAGATTCATAGCAAGCAAATGAATCTATCATCATGATGGAGTAGAGGAGCTACTCTCAGAGTTCAACAACTACAGTGAGAATAGAGCAATTATTCCTAGCTTCAGAAATAACAACTGCAGGTACAGAGTCCTGGTTCCAGAAGGAACAATTGCAAAAAAGGTAGAGGACATACTCTCAGGAAGTGAAACAAATAGTGCTTTGTAGAAATCACATAGAACCAACACATGATTATGCATGTTGAGTTGCAACTGAGCAAGTGTACCAGGTTGGTACAATGTGATGTGAAAATTTGGTTTCAAAGTACAAGACACGAAGACTCATGTCTGCAAGTTGAAACAAGCTCCAAGAGATTGGTATGACAAGATTGATAGTATTCTGATGATCTTGGGATTTACCAAGAGTAAATATGATCCCAACCTTTACTTCAATATTGAGAATGATGGACCAATTATATTGCTGCTATATATGGATGGCTTATTCTTGACATATGGATAAAATCTCATCACAAATTGTAGGAAGAAGCTTGTTGTTGAAATTGAAATGAAGTACCTAGGCCCGATGCACTATTTCTTAGGTATTCAAGTATGGCAGAGCCCAGAAGAGATTTTCCTTAATAAAGGAAAGTGTGTTATGGAAATTTTGAAGAGATTTGACATGATGGACTGTAAAACCATGTCCACTCATATGGAGACAAATCTGAAGTTATTGGACGATACTTCATCAGAAATAGTTGTTGTTACTTTATACAGTGTTGGCCCTTGGTTATGAAAGTTAGCGAAGAGAAAGGAAGAAAAGGAAAAATGTGAACTGCATGGAAGACACAGTGACTATTACTTGGTCGAAGTGAGCAAAATAGCAGAAAAGACGGAGCAAAGTAAAAGGAAGCAATTCGTTGGACAAGGAGATCGAGGATGATAGATCATGAAGGAAGAAAGATCGTGGACAACTCAGTAAGTGGAAAAATCCACCGTTGGATGCTTTGGAGAACCGTGCGAGAAGGAAGGAAAGATAGGTTGGTGAAGCCCTGAAAACACGGGTCAAGTTGACCTAGGGTTTTGGTATCTAGGGTTTTTGACACCTAGGTTTCGACCTAAGGATGTCAGTGAGCTATTGTAATGTATAAATAGAGGTCTAAAGGACCTGGGATGGGTTGGTGTTATGATTTTTGTTTTTCTCTTTGTCATTTTGTGATCGAGTGAGTAATATTGAGTGAGAAAGAAGTGATGAGTATGAGAGCCTTCTATATTGGACGTAGCCCTAGAGAGAGGGTGAACCACGTATACCTTGTGTAGTGTGTGATTGATGCTATGTTCTTTTCCCTTTGATACATTGCTATTTCATTACTGTGTTAGATATGATAGATAGTTGTGTGGAGTAGATCTAAGCTGATAAGTCATATATGCATGTTGTACTATTCTAGTATTAGATCCACTTGATATTCCCCTTGGTTTTAGACATCTCTGTCCTGTGAGCCCCCCATAGTTGCTTCGAGTGAGACTGCATCTACTTCATAGGTGTTGCCGAAAGGACAAGTAGTTAGGGCTTGTTGGTGCGCTCTTGGAGCTGAACCCTGGGTCTGCCCCTGCGCCAACAAATGGTTCCATTTCCAGGACATGACTCTTCTTGAGGGAATGTCAAGGTGGTTTTCATCAAAGACAAAAATTCAAAAGTGGATAGAGGATCAAGAAAGGGACTTCGCTGAAGACCAGAACAAGAACCCTAATATTAGTACGAAGGATTGGCTAGGAAGATGTATCTTTACTAATATACACGAGATTTTCTTTGGAGGAATCCATCAGGAGATATATGAGTGGTTAGCTAGGTTATCAGATACCCATTTTGAGGTAAGATCTAGAACTCCTGTGGTTTGGATGTCGACGCTAATCAAGAAGGTCAAGAGAGTTGATAACATTGTTTCAAGAGCAGTATATCACTGGTTTGATAACACCATTGGATGGTACATCATCGAGTTTGTTGTTGACAGAGTAGAGTCCTATAACCAAGCCGAGAGATATTTATTCAAGGGACCTAGAGGAAAATTTTTACATTTTCTGAAGTTGAGGATCAAGATACTATTGCATGAGAAGAACATATTGAAGATACAATAAATTGGTCAGATATGGAAAAGCTAATGTTCAAGAATTCAAACAACGACAACGACACAGAGGCTGGACATACACACATTGGGAGAGTATTCAGAGAAGTTCATATTGGGAACTTGTTTAAGTAGAACTATAGGGATGAGGGTTTCTACAGTGGAGAAGAGGCAGATCTGACTGATGAAGAGAATTCAGAATTAGTTGGGACAAAGAAAGGGAAATCTGAAGAACCTCACCTGGAAGAGCCATAAACTTTAGGAATTGCATAGACTACTGAAGTAAGTACTGTTATCCCTCCTGTTGATTTAGTAGCATTAAGAAATTAGAGTAATCCAAGCCACCAGAGTGTTCATAGCACTGTCACTATTAGTCAGGAACCCTAGGAAGATCTATGGAAGATGAGATGATGCTCCCTATTTTTAGGGGAGATGGATCTGAAGATTCTGATCAACACTGGTTCTTATGTGAAGCCATATGGAATATTAAGAATTTCACTGATGAAGCTGTTAAAAGATCTTAGTTTAGTACTACCCTAAGGGATCACACACTGATATGGTACATGAAGCTTGTCCAAGGACCTGCACAACCTAAGCAGCTGAATGAGATCAAGAATGTGTTGATTGTAGATTCAAGAAACCCAAGTCAGAGTCACAATGTATTACAAAGTTTAAAGAGATCAAGCAAAAGGTAGCCGAACCTATTTGGGAATTCGATCATAGATTCAAGACCTTAACATGCCGATTGACTTTTCAGATCCCAGATGAGTAGAAAAAAGAATGGTTCATTGCTGCCATCTTACCACACATTAGAGTTCCATTGATGCAACAGAAGATTGCTTCGCAGGCTGAGGCACTGGAGATCGCCATGAAGTTAGAATCAACCCTATGGGAGAATCCAGCTCAGGTGTGAGTCAAATCTTGAGTTAGCTAACTAGTTTGTCTCTGCAGGTCAAAGATATGAAGAAAGACAAGGGGAAAGATAAAAGCGAATACATTTGGTGTGTCAGATGGATATCATAAGGCCATGACAAGGAACACTGTCCCCTATTTCATGAATACTTGGCCTCTAGAGCTCCAAGCCCTTTGAAGCAAGTCACCCTAACCTGGTGCGAGGTATGAAAAAATAGACATCGCCCTGGTGAGTGCTATTACATGCAAAAATATGTTCAGATACCCACAAATTTGTATTTCACGTTCTGTAAGTCTGTAGGGCACGACGATAGGGATTGTAGGGATTATGACCTCATGCATGAAAGGTCAAGAGACATATACAAAATTCAAAGTGAAGTACAACAAGAAGGAAACACTACGCAATATAACTCCCCTGGGAGAGGAAACCTCAATCCTTGTGGTGGATTCAGAGGACGAGGAGGAGGTATGGGTCGAGGCCAAGGAAAGATCATTTGTTACAACTGCACACAACTAGGACACTTAGCAAGGGACTATTAGAACCCTTGCACTACTTGCAGCTACTACAGTTCCTTAGAACACGTTATAGAGGATTGTCCTGTGATGCTAGCTAAGCTTTAGAAAAGATGAGGACCTCAATAGAACCTGCAAGTGAAACTGATATATGATGAACCTCGCAGATAATACCCTAGAGTCACTGTTATCACTAGAGGAGGCACTGTTACAGGAGAAGACATACTGACCCAAGGAAAGACTACAGAAGACTCAGGAGTCAGGAAAGCTACAGAAAAGACCCAAACTTTTGATGCAAAGAAAGAAAGACAAATATTTGAGG
>JASDQU010208612.1:15349-28129 GCA_032191745.1 Picea mariana | reverse complement strand
TTAAAGGCAAACTAATAAAACATTTCACATACATTTATTTTGCCCCACCTTGCAAATTGGCATAAGCCATCCTTGCAATAACGGAAGGCTTGTTTTAATTTAAAATCATTGCTCAAGTAAAATTTATGTCCCAACGTTTGCCCCGTATTCTCTCCCCTTGCCACGTAGTTGGATCCTGGGTGACAAGAAAGGGCAAAGGTTGGAGGTAGTAATTAGGCATCCACAACCAATTATTGTCTTTGCATCATAAAATCAAAGACTTGGAAAGAAGCTCGGGGTGCTAGGTTGGGGACGATCTCACGGCGCTCGGCGTCCTTCGAGTGGAGTACCTTGAAACTTTGGGTTTGACCTGTGGAGCTAGGGTAAGCCTTGTTGCCATACTTCTTGAGCACCCTGCACTCCCTTTTGGTCAAAACAATAATGGTTTTGGGGTAGTCACATAGTCTAGGACTCAATCTATCAAACTTAATCCCCTAATCAAAGTGACATCTAAAATCTATTAAAATGAAGCTACACATTACATTCATAACACTTGCAATACATGTTTCAAGCCAATCTCACAACATAGCATCTCAATTTCATTTTGCAAGCAACCTTATGGTGGTGTGATTTATTTTCCAAACAAGTCCTTTTCAAGCAAGTATTTCATTTCAAGTTTTACAATCACATTTAAGGCAATTCACTTTTCATACATTTGGGTATTTCAAGTGATTCACATTTCAAGCATATCTACATTTTGGTGTCTCATGTGATTGGTGTATAATCTAATTTCCCTTGTATCTTTATAAATCGTTATCTATAATCATTTCCATTTCACAAAGTTTTGTGTATGATATATTTCATTATTTCATTTTGTGAGGTGAATGTTTCATTTATCTAACTACCTCTTTCATGTATATTGTGTAATTAACTAACTCATCTTGTTCATTGTAAGATATCTTTCAATATTCAATTTATATCTCAACTGTAATGTAATATCTTGGTGTATCCTATAGCATTGATTATATTTTGTTTAGTTGTATTTAATTCTTGTATAATCTATTGACCCCTTGCCCAACCTTAGGCACTAGTCATAGTTGACTTAGGGAAAGGTTTGACTCTCATTGAAAGATTTGCATTTGCATTGTTGCTTGCCACATAGGCTAGTTTCCCCTCACCTTTAACAAACTAAAATTAACTCCTAGAATTCATCTAATAATTCACATAGTAACCAGGGTCTACCCCCCTTGGCTTCCCTAGGAGTAAGCCTAGACTGAAGAGGTTCAAGTCAAAGTGACAGCATGGGCTTTGAACCTAGGCATTGTGCCTCCAAGGACACATTAAGTGAGCAGGACTTAGCTCACTTTTGCAAGTGTGTATTAGGACGGCAACAAGCAGGTTAGGCTATTCTGGGGTTAGAAGGTGTTAGTAGGTTGCTCAAAGAGTAGGTTTTGAAGGTTGTGTAGATCAATTGCTCAAGAGAGGACTTAGACTAGTGCTTTTAGGGCAAATGGAGTCAATAATGCAGCGGCAAATGTTGAAGAAAAATGATAATAGGAAGTCAAAGACAAGAGAGAATGATAGATTGGAGTGTTGGCAACCCAAGGCTCCAATTATCAAGCCCTAGGGGGTAACTAGCTACTAAGGTGTGGGTAACCCTAGGCCTTAGTAGATTTCCTCGCTCTTTAACTCAATGATGAAGTAAAATCGGCTAAGATGAAGCAATGGATACTAAGGTGTTGCAATGGCAAGGCCTTAGCTCATGTCAAGAAAAATGACCTTTTGACAATATCTAGTAGGTGAAAGCTTTTGAAGCTAGGACAATAACATGTGCTAGTCTTCCTAGGGTTTAATCGAGCAATTTCATAATCTTGAATGTAAATGCAAGATAAATACAACCATAACCATTCAATTAAGAAGAATTGCAGAAAATTCACTTACATACATCAAGAATAATCAAGAAAATCCCTAGTTGAACACATCCACCAAGAAGCTTGCCAAAATACACTAAATTTAGCCTCCTTCAACAAGTGCGCCTAAAATTTCAGCCAAGAAACCCTAAGGAGGGCACAAATTTCAGTCCTCACAAGTGTGAATGAAAGATGATGAAAAATAAGAGGGATTTTCCCCTTATTTATGCAATACTAATGACTAGAATTAGGACAGAAAAGGCCAACATGGCTAGTTACAAATAATATCCAGTTTTTACAATAAATGTCATAATTAAACCCTAAAACAAGCTGATAATGTGATGTCATGCCCTTTTAGGGTGACATTAGGCCCTTTTTGGGCAGCGTTGGCCTCCTGGAGCAAAACGTTAGGCCTCCTTGGGCCTCAAGAACCTGCCACACATGCCACTTCGCACACAACTGCCTCCAAAACATCCCAAAACGTTGGGTGACGTCATGGGTGACCTGAGTCACGTCATGGGCCTTCCAAGGCCTACATCATGGTGGAAAGGGCACAACCCCCTTGGGTCCATGCCTTCCAGGCTGCCCCTGATGAAACGTCCTCCTCTCTCTCTGGTGCAATCCTCTGATCCGTCTATATCCCCTGCTGGGGTCTCAGCATCCAAGTGGTGGGCTTTTAGCCCAATGGAGGTCCGAACTAATCATCTCCCCATGTGTACCTATCCATCGGGTACCTATCCATCAAGTGTGGCCCTGCAACATCAACAGATATGCCCTCCATGGGCTCATAAGTCACAGGGATCATAGCAATGTCAATCACATTTAATCATCAAAGTTATTAAGCATGTGCATGAAACCCCCTTTACCCGGACAAGTGCTCAAAGACATTATGCTAATCTGCAAGCCAAGTTTGGAGGGGGCGCTAGGACGTCCTATTGGGCTAATGTTCATTGAATGTGGGATGTTCTCAGGAGAAGTCAAATCCAGGCCATGTGAGTGGATGAGGTGGTAAGGGATGTCTGGGCAATGAGTGTAGTGATAGCAGGGAAATGTATGGCTTACATGTGGCTGCCTCTGAAGAGGGTGAGCTGCACTTTGTCATGGATGCAATTGTTTCCAAGCCCATTCATCCTTTTTATCTTTTATTCTTATTGCTTTGTCTTTCAAGATGCTAGTTAAGGGACACTGCCCTGGCGTGGTGACCAGTGGTGGTAATGTTACCCACAAGCACTTCACGGAAATGAGAAGGTTGGCTCGTGAGGAGACCCCCTTTCTCTTGGCTATGCCACCAAGAGACACTACCCTGGCGTGGTGACCAGTTGTTGGTAGTGTCATATTGCTACATGCCCATGGACCTAATAGGTTGGCTCGTGATGAGACCCCCTATCCTCTAACTAGGTCTTGATTTATTATTTTTTATGGGTCCCTCTATTTCTTGCTGAGAAGCTTTTTATTGCTTTCTCGGGGATCCCTAGGCGAAGCATCTCAAGGTTTCATTCATTTGGCTTTTATCTTTTGCCATCTACTTTTACCCTCTGGGCCTTTAGCCCCTTCTTCCCACAAGGTAAGGTACAACCCTTAGATATTTGGCCAACCCAATGCCCGGACTAGTGTAATGGGATGGATGAGCAGGAAAAAGATGAAAAGTGGTAAGTATGGTGGGAGCAGACGATGGCCTTTCACGAATCCCCCAGTGACAACACAAACCCTATGGGTACCAGCTTACTAGGGCATCCTATCATTCCCCTCACGTGTGGTCAAGTGGAAAGGCATAAGGTCCAAGCACACATTAGAAGCAAAAAGAATCAAATGCACATATTCAAAGGTTTTGAGGATCAGAGTGACACATACCATGATACCTGGACTCATTACCTCATGGAGCAAGATCTATTTCTATTGCAGGACCAGGCCGATGTGATGGATGTTGCTCAAGTCAATCTGGCTCTCGATACTCCATGTCTAGGACCTGTGGGCCTCAAGACATAATCTCCTTAGGTATCCCTCGGCTAGGGGATAACTAAGGAGATCTGAACTTGCTAAAAAGCCTCCGCGGGTCTAATCTTTGTCATATGGTTGTTGAAAACAAGTCTAGGGTCCTATGTTCCAAGCCCGGGAGATGCCAAAGCCATCCGTGTTTCATGATCTACATCGTCTCTGTGAGTCAATTAAGTGGCTTGATTTGGTAGGGAGTTTGGCGGAGTTTTTAAATATAAGTGGTGATTTTTTAGAGATCCCCAGAGCGTGCGCACAAGCGGAGCCGCGGACGATTTATTACGGAGCTTCAGTGGCATTTCCCACTAAGATAAGCTATTTCCTTTTAGTCTACAATTTTGTGAATTCTCTTTAAATGGATTCCTCCAGTAATTTAGGGCCGACCCAAGGACTAGTTCTTATTGACAAGAACTATGAGTTATGGTCTTTGAGGATGAAATTCTTCCTCCAAGCTCAGGAATGCTGGGAACCAGTGGAAAATAGCTTCGCTAAGCCATCCCCATCAAACCTGAATGCCATGACAAATGCGCAAATAAATTCTCTTGCAAAACAAAGGAAGAAAGAAAGCAAAGCCAAGTATTGGATTCAAAATTCAATAGATGACTCTATTTTTTCCAAGATAACAGGTGCTTCCACTACAAAACAAGCTTGGGATATTCTCAAATCAGCATACTAAGGTAATGATAAGGTGAAGACATAAAAGCTTCAGACATTAAGAACTCAATTTGAAACCCTGAAGATGATTGAGACAGAGAATGTTGATCAGTGCATGACCAAAGTGATGTTCATTATAAATCAGATCAAGATTAATGGTGAACAGATTGAAGATCAAAGGATTGTTGAAAAAGTCCTCAAAAACTTGCCCAAGAAATTTGAAATGGTTGTAACTACCATTTTCTAATCCAAAGATCTATCTAGTTTCTCAATAGAACAAATAACGGGATCACTTATGTCACATGAAATTGGACTCAACTTGAAAGAAGGGTCCTTGGAACATGCTTTAAGGACTCAAACTTCTTTCAGCAGAGGCAGAGGTAGAGAAAGCAGATGTAGAAGTAAAAGGCAGAGGTAATCATCATGCAGAAGAACGAGCCATACAAGAACACTCAGGAGAGTCACAACAGTCTAAAAACTCACAGAATCAAAGAGAAAGAGGCAAAAAATGGTCAGACAAATCCAGAATTCAGTGCTACTATTGCAAAAAGTATGCTCACTATGAGAATGAATGCACAAATAAGTTGTTAGATCAAAACAAAAGTAGAGCAAATGTCTCCAACAATGAAGGAGAAACTTCTGAAGCAATGTTCCTTTACTGCCATACCTCTAAAGAAGGTCCCACCAAGGACCTTTGGTTGTTGGACAGCAATTGCAGCAATCATATGACAGGTAAAAAAGAATTGATTTCTAGCATTGATACTTCTATCAAATCTGAAATTACTCTAGGTGATGATTCTCAAGTCAAAGCTCTAGGAAAAGGGACTGTGTTTTTTCTAACCAAACAAGATCAAAAGAAAGACATACATGATGTCTCTTACGTTCCAAACCTCAAATACAATCTCATAAGTGTAGGACAATAAATGGAGCATGGCTATGATGTCATATTCAAAGGATCAACATGCTTAATTCTGGATAAACCACCCAATAGCAAACTCATTGAAAAAATTCAAATGACCAAGAATAGTATGTTTCCTTTAAATTTAAGAAGTGTCAATTTCTCCTAGCCATATGC
Source organism: Picea mariana (assembly GCA_032191745.1). NCBI lineage: Eukaryota > Viridiplantae > Streptophyta > Pinopsida > Pinales > Pinaceae > Picea > Picea mariana. The sequence goes on along the minus strand of JASDQU010208612.1, from coordinate 22,519 downwards.
CCAAACTATCTCAAACACGGACGAGACTTTAATATGGCATTCTAGGTTTGGTTATCTCCCTTTTAAGAATCTTAGTCTTCTCCAAAAACACTCAATGGTCAAAGGACTCCCTATTTTGAATGAACAAGACAGTCCTAGTGAAAGTTGTATACTTGGATGCATAAAAGAGACAGCTTTCTAACAGCATCCCATAGAGAAAAAGAACATCTAGAATTAGTTCACACGGATCTCTGTGGAACCCAATCCATTGGTGGAAGCTTTTATTTTTTGACCTTTATTGATGACTTCAAGAAAATTTGGATTTACTTTCTTAAAAATAAGTTTGAAACCTTTTCAAGGTTCAAAGAATTCAAAGCTGAAGCAGAAAAACAGAGTGGCGAATTTGTAAAGTGCTCAGGTCAGATGGAAGAGGAGAATACAATTCAAAGGAATTTGCAGATTTTTGTAGACAGCATGGCATTATAATGCAAACTACAACCAGATATACTCCACAGCAAAATGGAGTGGTTGAAAGGAAAAATCAGACTATCGTGAACATGGCCAGGAGTATGCTCAGAGCAGAGAATTTGTCCAATGACTATTGGGTTGAAGTTGTTGCTTGTTTAGTTTATATCCTGAACAAATCTCCAACAACAAGTGTCAAAGATAAAGTACCTAAAGAGACATGGACTGGCATAAAGTTAAATGTCTCTCACTTCAGCATTTTTGGTTGTATTGCTTTTGCACATATCCCTGAAGAGTTGAGAAAGAAACTTGACAACAGGAGCGAAAAATGCATCTTTGTAGGATACAGTGAACAATCAAAATCCTATAGATTATATAATCCAATCACCAAGAAATTTTTGGTGAGCAGGGATGTCAAATTCTTAGAGAATAAATCATGGTGTGAGCAAAAAATGAAGCACTGGATAGTGAAAATCCACTGCATCAAATAGATGAACAAACTGAAAATTCACCAAGACTGCCAAGATTACAGGTACAAAGACCGCAAGAACACTCTGGAAATGGTTCTTCTCCTAGCAGTGAATTATTTGCTTCTGTAGAAAATCAAAGAACAAGAAGCATAAGGGAAATTTGTCAGCAGAACAATGCCATTGAAGAGCAAACTCATTTTTCCTTACTATGTTATCAACCAACTTACTTAGAAGAAGCAGTAAAAGAGGAACATTGGGTACAAGCCATGAATCAGGAAATTGAAGCCATAGAAAGGAACAAAACTTGGGATCTTGTTGATTTGCCAACAGACAAACCAGCATAGGTGTCAAGTGGGTGTACAAAACTAAAGTAAATGAAAAAGGAAAGATAGAGAAACATAAGGCCAGGCTAGTTGCCAAAGGTACTCAACAACCCGGCATAGACTATGGTGAAACCTTAGCTCCAATAGCAAGGTTAAATATAGTAAGAACCATTTTAGCCAATGCAGCTCAAAACAAATGGCAAGCCTTCCAAATGGATGTAAAGTCATCCTTTTTAAATGGCATATTTCAGGAACAAGTATATGTAGATCTGCCACCTGGATTTGAAGTCAAAGGACAAGAGGATAAAGTGTACAAGTTGAAGAAAGTCATGTATGGCTTGAAGCAAGCTCCAAGAGCTTGGTACAGTCGAATTGACACTTACCTAATCAACAATGCATTCAACAGGAGCAGTGATAAGCCCACTATTTATACACAATCAAGAAGGTAAAATCCTCATTGTTTGTCTCTATGTTGATGATATGATCTACACAAGAAATTTTATGTTGGAAGAATTTAAAGCTACCATGAAAACAGAATTTGAGATGACTGATCTTGATCTCATGAAATACTTTTTGGGAATAGAAGTTGATCAATCTGCCCATGGTATTTTGTCTGTCAACAAAAGTATGCTATAGACATTCTGAAAAGGTTTAAAATAGATAAATGCAAGCCAGCAAAAACTCATATTCCACTAGGAACAAAATTGAGCAAACAAGATGAAGGCCCAACAATTGATATTATCTATGCAGCAAGATTTGTTTCTAGGTTTATGGAATCACCCAAGGATTCTCACTGGAAAGCTAGAAAAAGAATCCTAAGATATGTTGTAGGGACAATCAACCTTGGTTTATGGTACACAACTTTTGAAGATCATTCACTTATAGGGTACACACACAGTGACTTTGCAGGTAGCATAGATGACAGGAAAAGCACATTTAGATATACTTTTCGTAATGGAACAAAACTGATTTCATGGGCATCCAAGAAACAGCCTATAGTCTCAATATCTTTTGCATAGGCAAAATATGTAGTTACAACCTCAGCATCTTGCCATGCAATATGGCTGAAAAGACTCTTGAACAATCTAGCACATATGGAAAAGGATCCAACTCCTATTTTCTATGACAACAACTCAATCATCGCATTGTCAAAAAAATCATGTGTTTCACAGAAAAAGCAAGCATATTGACACTCACTTTCACTTCATTCGAGAGCTTGCCAATAATAGTGATATTTCTCTTGAATTATGTGGATAAAGAGATCAGCTCGGAGACATCTTTACCAAACCATTAGAAAAAATTGTTTTTGAATTTCAAAGACAACACTTGGGCATTGTAAGTGTTGATGAATGTAACAGATGACATGAAGGGGGAGTATTAAGAGTTAATCTCCCTGTCTCCTTGTCTGCCATCACATCCAGTTAGTTCAGTTAGACTCCAGTTAGTCTTTGAGTTTAGTTATTGTTTTCAGCAATTAGTTAGAGGTCCGTTGAGATTTGTTTTCTATTTTGAATCTCTTTGTAATCTATGTTATACAAATGAATAGTGAGAAGGGATAACCCCACAATTTTTTCCCGCATCTTTGTTTTCTTTTCAGTTTTCTTCTCTACCTATAAGTTCAACATCGACTGCCAAAATAGATTGTTTTTGGTGATGTTGAGAGGTAAGTCGCTCCAAAAAAGGCACCCCCCCATAACCCTATCTACTTTTTCCTTCTCCCTTTTTTTTAAACTTACGTGATGGAAGGTTGTGCTCCAGCTCCGATTCATGAAACAAAAAGAATGTGGACCTCCTGGTAGCTAAATCCGCGGAACCCCTCCCACTACCCTCGGTGGTAGATAACCCTGAACTTCTAACTGCAACTTTGGCCTTGTTTGCGACTGCCTCTTCTTTCCTTTTATCCTTTGCATGAAATGAGTCGTGCACAACTCCCATAGTCTACGAGCTAGATCGAGGACAAATCACAAGATCATGCCCAGGGATTTTACCTAAATGGTATTTCAACCTACTAATCCCTCCAGTCATATGCTACCTGTGGTCGTCCTTATACACACTTACAAACGTGGAGAAGTCTCCAACCCACGTAGAGTGTTCTTGGAGGCGCAATGCCTAAGCTCAAGCCCACTGTCACCTCGACTTGAACTTCTTTCGTCTAGGCTTACTCCTAGGGAAGCTAAGGGGGGTAGACCCTAGTTACCATGTGAATTATTAAATGAATTTTAGGAGTTAATTTTAGTTTGTTAAAGGTAAAGGGGAGCTTGCATATATGAGAGGCAGCAAATGCAATGCACAACTTTAATAAAAATCAGCCCTTTCCCTAAGGTCAACAGACTAGTGGCTAAAGGTTGGGCAAGGAGTCAATTAAAGTTACAACAAAAGAATTGAGTACAATTATACAAGAAATAAATAATCTTATGGGATATCAACAATAAATAAAAGAAATTATTGTACACTTTAAATCAATTATGAATGTTATCTAGAAATTGAAATACAACATGATATATATATGTACTATGAAATGAACAACTAGAAGATTATACAACTATATCCAAAAGAACATAATATATTCTAACTTAATAAGCAATGAAGCATTAATATATGAATTACTCACAATGACAGCGATAGCTAGAAAAGGACTTGAAAAATAAAGTTACTTTGAAAGTGAAAATGCTTTGAAAGTAAAAGTATTTGAAGAGTAAATTGCTTTGAAAACGAGATTGCAAATGTTGTGAATGTAGTGTGTAGGCTGATTTTAATAAATTTTAGATCTCTCTTTGATTAGAGGAATTAGATGTAATAGATACAAGCCTAGCCTATGTGACTACCCCAAACAGTTATCCTCTCAACCAAAAGGAAGTGTCGGGTGCTCAATAAACAAGGCAAACAAGGCATTACCCTAGATCCACAGGTTAAATCCGAAAAACTTGGACACTCAACAAGGGGGACACATAGTGTCGTGAGATCATCCTTGATCTAGCACCGCAAGTATCTTCCACATGTTGATGATTGCAGCTATGTGTGACATTCTCCAGGACACAAACCTGAGAGAGAGCCCCTGAGAGGGGTGTGTGGTTCCTATCTGAGACAGAGTTGGAAAGTAGTGTGGCCTCCTCCTTACAGAGAGTTGAGAAGAACTCCAAATGAATTCGCATGTGTAACGCAGTGAGAAAGGAGATCTGCAAAGTTGGACGTGCCTGTGGCTAAGCATAAGGTGAACGTGTGAAATCCCAAAGTGTCGGGTGCATCATCATGAGACAGAAATGAAGATGATGTATTAGCTTCCTCTGAGCAGAGAGTTGATGAGAAACTCTAGATGACTCTCTTGTGTAATGCAGTGGGAAAGAAGATCCGTTGAGTGGACGTGCCTGTGGACAAGCACAGGTGAACCTGATCCTAGTGGTTGAGCACTAGTGAAGAAGTGGTTCTTTTGTGTAATGCAGTGAGCCAGAGATATGGACATCCCTATCGATGTGCCCCTAGTGGTTGAGCACTAGTGGGTGTATGAGATCCCTTGCTATATTGTTCAAAAGTCAGACCTGTCTGTAACCCTAATTGTAATGTAAAGGGTACAGGTCGGCCCCACCTTAATGTAATTGATAATTAATGTAAAAGATAATTAATCTGGTTATTATTAATTATATTATGAGATAGAGAGGTCGACCTTGTTGTGCCAATAGACACTTTTGTTGACAGGTCAAGTCTAATATAAGTAAAGGTAAATTCCCCATTGAGGTATCATATCTTTCGTGTGAGTTTGGAAATTTCATCAAGTACATCTACTTGGGAAAAGTACGCACCTCTCTTGGGTGCTAGTCTTCTAGGGTTTGTGAGCACCCTTTTGTGTGCTAGGTTTTCTTGGTGGTGAAGGTCTTTCTCTTGAAGAATATAGCAGAGGATTGGTTGGGTTTTCTTCCCTTGTTGAGAAGGGCTTCCCAGGATACTTCTTGTGTACATGTGCATGTTCTTCTTGTGATCTTGGTTGTTGCAACAAATTGTCTATGGTTTAAGTAAAATAATACAATGGAATGAACTTCATGCTTAAGCCTAGCTTGTTGAAAAATCAACATGGTATCAGAGCATAGGTCTTGAAGAATCCATTGCACAAGCATCTACCAGTCTCCTCTCTTTTTTGCAGAACCGTACGGCCCTCCTAGGGTTTCCAGAAAATCCGTACGACCCTCCTTTCTAAGGTTTTTTAGCCCTTAATACTTGAACGTTGGGGCTAATTTTGGCATAGGAGAGTACGGCCTCCTCCAACGCACCTCCAGAGACTCTCAAAGTGAAATTCCAAGCATTTTGAATTTTTGGCCCTAGGGTTTCTAGGGTTTCGCTAATTTCTGCACAAATTTTAGTATTAGGGTTTCTGCAACTCATTGAAGGAGCTCTTCAGCTCATTAGTGTTCTCCTATCTTTCAAAGGCTTATTGCTGGCAATCATAAGTCCAACAAAACCTAAAAGTGCTAGCCTAGCCTAACCGTTAGGGTTTCTAGCCCAATGGACAAAGGGTTGTGAAGAATCTAAAATTATGATGAACAAAACTATGATGGAAGATAAGCTTGATGGATCTGTTGGCGACAGAAGTCACTCCTGGATTGCTAGCAGGAGCAGAGCCCGACGCCCATCAGTTTTATGTCACGGTTGTTTATAGATGGGTGATCAAATGGAGGGAAACTCAAAACAATAGCGTTCCAACTCTTAAACCAGGCCAGGTATGCATGAGCTAGTGAGGTCTTGCGTAAACTTCAAACAGTGAGCTGTAGTAAGGGGTGAACAGGCGGAAGACTTATATGAGAGGAACGCGGAGGTCTGTTATAAACAGCAAGTTACTAACAGGCTGAGGAAAAAAACGTTCAAATGCAATATCATCTTACACTCAAACGCAAAAGCCAGAGAATACAGCTATGCGACAATAAATCTTTTATCATAACACAACTGCAATAACTCGCGTGACTCAGTCAATCACAAACTCTCTTAACATGAGACGAAATTAGACGGAGTAAGAAAAATTGTCTATCATAAAACAAGAAATCTCATATATAAAAGCATAAGCTGAAAGCTAGAATAGCAGTTAAAACATTACAGTAGGGAGCTCTGCTCAACCATCGATCCTTACAAAATACAAAAACTGAGCCTATATACTCAGGAAAATTCGCCTAACAGAGGCGTGCCCAGTGACTCACAGTTTGATGTCCCCTCAGTCAAACTCGTACTGATATCTTCCCTTAAGCGCCATCTTAACTACGCATGGCCCCTGCAAAGAGGGTAGCTGAGCCATTAAGTGTTGGGCTAGCGTGCGTAGACTTCTCTGTCGAGCTGAGGACTTCGGCATGGCGTCTTTGAGAAAATCGATGCACAGGACTTCCTCGAGTAGATGGTTCGCCAGAGCCCCCATCCCCTGCAGTTAATGAGTGAGGCGAGGTTTGAACCACCCTCTCTCTTCTTCATTCACTCCGAGCAGGCACTAGGATTGAGAACAAGTTGAACTGGCACCTGGAGAACACAGTGATCCCTTCTGCAGTCAAACCCGGCGCTTCGGCCCCTTGCGCAGCTCTTTCTATCACCCTCAAGCGACCACGGGCTGTGACCCTGTGCCTATCTTTAAAGGCGCTTACGGCATTTCGCGTATGGAAAGAGTTAATCCTTGCGCTTCAAAGCTGCGAGGGGCGAGGAGGCGAGTAGCCTAATCGCGCACCACGTGTCCCTTTTTGATGGACGGCTAAGATCTTCTCGGCACCTCGCGACTCGCAACTGGGAAGAGTTAATCTTTACGTTTCAAAGTTGCGAGGGGCGAAGAGGCAAGTAGCCTAATCGCGCACCACGTGTCCCTCGGAGATCTGACGGCTCTTACTTCTCCCGATACCTTTGTGGGCCCGGGTCCGAATGCTCTCGGCACTTCGCGTGTTCTCCACGGAGACTTCTGACCGTTCACCTCT
>JASDQU010208610.1:38080-49570 GCA_032191745.1 Picea mariana | reverse complement strand
ACATGACACATACCATGATACCTGGACCAATTACCTCATGGAGCAAGAGTCCTCTCTGATGCAAGTCCAAGCCGATGGTGATGGATGTTGTTGCTGATGACAGGACAATCTTGGCGAAGAAGAAGAAGGATGGGCCCTCCAGGGCCATGCTCAGGTCAATCCTGCTCTCGGTACTCCATGTCTAGGACCTGTGGGCCTTGAGATATGATCTCCTAGCTATCCCTAGAAATCGGGGATAACAGGGTGAATCGTACCTCAAGTTTAGGAGTTTTTTCCAAGCGGGCCCCTCTCTAAGACATGTGGACAAAGTGACATGGATGGGGGCAAGACTCTTGGGCATGGGGTTCATGACGTACAAGGGATGTAGTGTCTCATTTATGGTTGCCTTTGTATAGGGCATGTTGCACCTTCGTTTTTAATGCAACCTTTTTCCAAGCCCATTTATTTCCTTTTATTCTTTTAAGATGTTTCTAGGTTGAAGCCAAGGTGGGGCTTCTACCTAAGCATGAAAAAAAATGCCCACCTTAACTCTACCCTGGTCACGTCATGCTTCCCCAAGTTGAAACCATGTGTGGGGCTTCTACCTAAGCATGAAAAACAATGCCCACACATGCTCCAACTTGGTTGGATTTTTGCATTAGTTATTTTCTTTTGGGTCCCATCAGTTTCTTATGAGAGACATTTCATTGTCCTCGGGATCCATGGGTGAGCATCTAGAAGGTTCGTGATTGAATTTTTTTTTTCCCAGCTACAAGCCTCTGAGCCTTCAACCCCTTCTTCCCATCAAATGAGGGACAATCCCTTCTTGGGTCAATACACCCGAAAATATCAAAAGGTAAGGAGATGAGGGGACGAAGTGTGGAAAGTGATAAGTATGGTCAGGAATGACACGATGACTTGTCAAGAGGACCTCCCAGTAGCATACCTATCCCTAAGGGTGACCCACTTACTAGGGCGCAATGTCAACCACCAAAGTGAAATAGGGAAAATAGTATAATATCCAAGCAAACGTTACATAATCAAAAGAAGTTATAGATGCAACAAACTCAAATGCCTCAAATATTTAAATGACACTCACCATGATACCTGGATTGTACCTCATGGAGCAAGACCCAATGTCTTCTGGAAGCCCGCCGATGTGGTGGATACCGTTGTGATGAACTTGGAATTATGGTGGTGAGGTGGGCCTCTATCTATGCAAGTGGACATTGTTGGTCAAGTTGGCTCTCGGTATTCCATGTTTGCAACCTGAGGGCCTCGAGACACCATCTCCTTAGTTATCCCTAGGAGTTAGGGATAACACACCCAATGTAGAGTAACAACAAAAATTTCCATTTCATCTTCAAATTTTTCTATACACTANTCCTCCTCGAAAAATTTATTCCTTAGTTGTTTATACAAAAGGTTGTTGGTGGAGGCGGGTGGCCGAAGGATTTTGCAAAGGTTTTTGGTTTGGTGCACCTTTAGGGTATATACGCACCAGTTCATACATGAATAATAAAACACCATTGATTCAATGTTCAAAATCACCATCATGCTTTATTATAAAAATACATGCACCGAATAAATCACACCAGTGTCATTGAACATTACGCATTGTTGCGCCTCACTATCGTCAGGCGCACCATAGTAGACTAAACAATTTTTTTTTACCAAACTGATTTTTATTGTTACAGTGCATCTTGTGCTTCCAAACTCTCAAGCAAGCATGGGTGTTCACCTTCCTTCCTAAGATGCCTTGTTTCCGATGCTCTACACCGACTTGGATAGCTCCATTGGTGGATTCCACACATTTCCAATTTTTGAAAATTACCATGAATTTTCATTTCCTCTCAACGATGCAACCATACCTCCTTGAGATAGAAGAGGCCATGTAAATTATTTATTATCTTCGTGTTTTCATTTTCATCCAATCAAAATTAGAATTTAGCTTAAAATTTGACATTTTTTCATTTTTTTTTTAATTTCGCACGGTGCACCTGAACGCTTCGGCTCACCCCAAAGCGAGGCATAGTGTGTTAAATTCACATTGAAAACCATCGTCGATGCATCTCATATGTGTAACCATCGTTATCGTTCAAGCAAGAACATTGCGATAAATTATAAAAGAACAAAGTGGTGCATCCTTCAAAACGCCCTGCAACCGACACCCAATAATATTCGACCAACACCTATACATTTCACTTCATTAACCGCACCGCTAGTTCAATGATATATAAAATTTAACATAGTGGTGCACCAAATTTAATCAAGCACACTGGGGCATACACAAAACATAATGCACCGGTGTGTCAATGTTCAAATGCACCACCATACTTTATAAGAAAAAATACATGCACCAAATGAATCACACTAGTGTCGTTGAACATTACACATCGGTGCGCCTCACTGTCACTAAGCACACCACCGTATGGTAAATAAAAATTAATTACCAAATCAATTTTCATCGTTACAGTGCATCGTGTGCTTCCAAACTCTCAAGGAAGCATCGATGCTTACCATCCTTCCTAATATACCCTATTTCTGGTGCTCTACATCGACATGGATAGTTCCATAGGTAGATTCACACATTTCCAAATTTTGGAAATTAACAGGAATTTTAATTTCTTCTCAATGGTGAAACCATGCTTCCTCAGGACATAAGAGGCTAGGTAAATTGTTTATTACCTTCCTATTTTCATTTTCATCCGCGAAAAATTTGAATTTAGCTTGATATTTGGCAAAAAAAAAATTCGATTTCGTGTGGTGCACTTGAACAATTCGGCTCGCCACAACGCAGTGCGTATTGTATTGAATTTACAGTGAGCATTGCCACTGGTGTATCTCATATATATGTACACATCGATGTCATTCAAGCAAGAGCACTGCGATAAGTTATAGAAACAAAGTGGTGCGTCCTTTGAAACACCCTGAAACCTGCGCACAATAAGCTTCTACATGCACCAATACACTTTACTTAACTAACGACACTACTAACATAACAATTTATAAAATTTAATGTAGTGGTGCAACCATTTTAAACCAACACATTGGTATTGTATACAAAAACCCACCAGGACATATATTGCTCGACTTTTCATAGCGGTGCGTCTCATTGGACACCTCGTTCTCGATGCTCTATCATTTACAACGCACTGTGGTACAAAACGTTGATGCTCCACTATCACAGTGGTACCAATGCTTTAGTAGTAACACATTACACCGCTTCAACTGCGATAATGAAGTTTAGTTTGCAGTTCCCATCAGTCCAACAAACGCATTAGTGTTGTAAAGACATTGGCATTGAGGTGATTTTTTAATAACCAATTAGAGCGATGTGACTTAGTAGGTGCACCAATGCAATTTGTTGTGGTGCATCAATAGTAATGGCGCACCGGTGCGTAAATGTTAAACGTACACACCATGACATGTTTTAAAAAATAATAACGTGGTTCGTCTTCTGTAAGGCCCGTTAGTGGTGCATTAGTAACACAATGCATCAATAGACAACATGTCGGTGCTATGGTTGACCCAACTCACCGGTGTTTTGGGTTTAACAAAGGGCACTGTGAATTTGTGTGCCATAAATTTTAACGTTGCGGTGTGCTTTTATTAACGAAATGAATTGGTGTTGTTAAAAGCACCAAAATGACACAGATAAAAGCACTGAGCCAGTGTAGAGCGTCTAATGGGACGCACCGTTGGGCGGTGTTGTTGTTCTAAGATAGTGCACCGTCCTTGGGGTGTATGTTTTGTTTGCGACACACCGAGTAGTTTTTAAGATTTTTTGCAAAAAAAATTAATTCTGGATTTTTTTAAATACACATCATTTATATATGTATTTGTTTTATAATTTTAATTTATTTTATCTATATATATGTGTCTAACAATATTTGTATGTGAATCAGAGGCGATGACTATGAGAGGAGGACGAGGATGAGAGACAATAGGTCAAGATGCATACATTTGTGCATGAGTGGGAGACCAGGGAGAGGGAGTTGTTCCTTCGCCCTCTTTCACAGCCGACAGAGGTCCTTTTGATGGATATTGGCCTCCTAAAGTTTTATCAGGAGGGTACATCCCTTAGGGGGAACTCTTCCTTGTTACAACAGTTCATTTTTCGTTGGGATCATGCGAGAGAAGGGTTCAAGGTCAATCCTGATCTATGGTATCATCCCATAGAGGAGGATGTTTATTTCATCACTGGGTTGTCTAAGAGGGGGGAGTATTTTCCCCAATTCCTTACGCTATTTCCCAATGTTGCAGAAGAGACCCAACTGTCATATGTGCAGAGATATGTCAATCCACATGTTCATTCGAATTTGGAGTTCCAAGTTCGTGGTGGTCAACTGTGGATAGGGTCATTTCAAAGACAGGACGTTAGGTGCTAGTGTCCTATACTCTTGTCACTCTCACAATATACCTCTAATGGGCATTGCATTAGTTGCTCTATGTTGTATTATGTAGATAGTTTATTGTAGACACCCCAATTGATTAGGTGGGCGGATTTTTTTTGAGACAATTTTGTTTTGCATTAGATCATTGTCGCATTGTTTTGTCTGGGACGAGATTCTTCTCATTTGCGTCAAAGTTGTATACACTATTTTTTTGAGAGGGTTCATGCCACTCGACCATAAGTACCTCACTTTCCTTCTAGGCCTATGTTTGATGCATGTATGCACATGTGGGGGTAGTTGATGCCCAAGTGGGGCCAATTTGAGTTTCACATTATTCTGATGGGTAAGGACTTATTTGATTTATTGTATAGCAAGGACAATCCCTTCCTCGATATTGTAGAGTACCCGTACACGACGTTGGATTGGAGAGCATGTCCAAACATCCAATTTACAACAGAGGAGACAACATATGAAAGAGGTAATATTATCGTTATGTTTTGATCAATCTGTTTGCATTTTTTTATGTCTTATTTAATGCACATGTAATTTATTGTAACATTTTATATCAATTATCTTATTATTATTATATATTGTTTTGCATATATTGACACATATGTTGGGGATATGCCTCCCCAACGCGAGGATGAGGTGATGGAGGAGGCAGAGGACCATCCTACAGTAGTACAGAGACCCCATGTGCCATGTAGGCCGGATATGAGAGTCCAGCTAGAGGTTGCAGATGAGCTATGTTGCGTCATTTCTAGTCACGAAGTGGTACCGACACCCATTAGAGATATATTATGGGTAGATGATCTCTCTACTACATGGAGGCATTTGTCTCATGACATGAAGACATTGATGTGTCATATTGTTGGTGCCATCAACTTCATTGAGACGTTGAGGGGTGGTGCTTATGATCCCACTACATCTAGTTCATCAGTAGAGCCATTTGCATCCTCTACTCCACCACATGGTCCTCCTCCTCTTGATTCTCCTCCATATGAGTCAGTTGCAACATCTACCGATCCTATTGATTCCCCTCCACATGTGTTGAACCTACATCCACATCTCCTCCTCCTCCTTTTTCTCCTCCACATGTGTCTGAACCTACATCCACCTCCTCCTCCTCCTACTTCTCCTCCACATGTGTCACCATATTCTATTGATCCTCCTCCTCCTCCTCCACTTGTGTCACCATCCATCGATCATTGTATTTCTCTTAGTCCACATGTGTCATCATCCATCAATCCCTCTCCTCTTCCTCTTCCTCCACATGTGTCATAAATTTTTTATGCTTTGGACACTATGTTCACATCGGGTACTGTTGCACATCTTCATGATATTGATATAGAGACACTTGATAGTGCACTTTTGCCGACATTTAGTTCTAGGATAAATGTTCTTGATAGAGGCTCTACCTATGGTAGTAGAGACACTGATGCACCTGGCTTTGGTGTTGGACCTAGCTAGTAGTGGTACTGATTGACATTTATATTGATTGTTTTATATTTGACTTGAGATCTATATATGTCATGTTTATTGCATATTTTTTTGAGATGCATGTTTTGTTAGAAAAGTGGGTGTGCTTGTTTAACCATAGACAATATAGCAATATTGTCACCCAACCATAGGCACAAAGGCCACCCCCGAGCACCTTAAAATCGACAGAGAGAATTATTTTGGTAGCATATCAATAGCCAACCAAGGCTAGCGCACCAAGCAAAGATAACCAAAGACCAAGTAGAAAGTCCAAGCCAAAAAACGAAATTCCAGTTGCAGCAACTGCAACTACAACTCCTCTCTAAACTTGCGCACCACTGGTCTTATGTAGTTGTGAGTGAGTGAGTGAAAAATGAGCTCTAACTCCCTTTATTTATACTTCTCGATCTTAACTAACTAGGCTTGCTTCTCTTCCCGGGGGCTAAAAACTCAATATTAATTATTATATTAAGTTGACTTGTCTTCTAGGGTTATTATCCAAAGCTTTAGGGTTTCTCTTGCTTCCAGAAATATTCTAGTCTCATCAAAGGTTACAAGTGGAGGTTAATACCTCCCACATCTACCATAATATCAACACTCCCTCCTAGATAGGGAGGTATTAAAGGCAATGGTCTCGAGAACAAACAAACCATTCACCCGGTAGCATCGTCATAGCCACACAAGCTATCTCATGAACAAATCACGAGCACCATCATCACTATCCAACTGGATAGTCTCCATGGAAATTAGAACAATGCCATCCAATAGAACACAACTGTGTCTATTCATAATAGTATACAACTAATATCCAGAGACATACAATAATCATATCATCTGCATAAACAATATCATGATACAAACTGAGTCATTTGGGCCATTCTTCCACTCACATCTGTGAGATCTGGAAAAGCATTTGCCCTCATAAAGTAAAATATCATCCATGAGCTATCTGGACTATTCTTCCCAAGCATAGAAGATCAATTGTCCCGATTTATGAGTCTGGACCATTCACCTAACTAGGCCATTCCTTCGACACTAATCATAGTGCAACCTGGAGAGAATGAGTCTGCCCTAGGAAATGCATGTCCTTGATTGCTGAACGTGGACCATTCACCTAACTGAGCCATTCCTCTGGCTCTAATCATAGTGCAACTTGGAGAGAATGATTATGCCCTAGGGAATAACTGTCCAGAACATTTTCTAAGGAAATGATTGTCCTACACCAACCTCCAAAATGGACCATTCTTCAAAATTGCTCACAACTGTGAACTTCGAAAGAATGACTACCAGACGAGGAGGACCATTCTACTTGACCACTACTCAGAGTGACTGCAAAGAAGAATGATTGTCCTAGACCATTCCCCCACACTGACCACAAGGGGAATCATTGTTTATGGTACATCATCAATCTATTGGACCATTTTCATTACGAAAATGACTGTCCAATCTAGACCATTTTTTGAACTGGAAAATGCATGTCCGTCAGAAATATCGAACCACTTTCCAGACTAGAAAGGAACTACCCAACCTAGACCATTTTCCAAACTGGAAAATGACTACCCATGAATCAATAATATATATCAGTGCTCCCTCCCAACCTAGGGAGCCATCTCTTTCCTTTCAGTTAAGGGAGTTATCTCCATGAGCCCCATCTTGTCCCTTAAGTACGCAAACTTGATCCTGGACAAAGGCTTTGTCAAAATATCTGCTACCTGCTCATCTATGGAGATATACTGGAGTTTCCCTTCTCCTTCCTGGACTTTATCAAGAATAAATTAGTATTTGATCTCAATATGTTTCGATCGGTCTTGAAACACTGGGTGTTCTGATAACCTTATACAACTTTGATTGGCACAGTATATTACGGTCGAATCTGGTACCTAATCAAATAATCCATAAATCAGCTTCTCATCCATACTACTTTGGTACATGTCTCACATGCTACGATATATTATGCTTATGTTGTGTTGAGTACAACATGATTTTGTTTCCTGCTAGCCCATGATATCATAGCAGAGCCCAAACTAAAAAACATCCCTGAAGTACTCCTTTTGTCTTCTACACTCCTTGCCCAATCTGAATCTGTGAATCCATGAAGTTGTATATCACTGGATGAGGTGTATCCTAAACCATAGTTTAGTGTCCCACAAATGTATCTTAGAACATGCTTTGCATCTATCCAGTGCTCATGTCCAGGTTCCACCTGGAACTGGCTTAAAGTGTTTACAACAAAGCATATATCTGGTCAAGTATTCACTAGATACATCAACTACCCAATCAATTTCCGATATAGGGACGGGTCTACTGGATAAAAATACGAGTCTCTTACTTTTCTTATATATGTGGTCATAGGAATGGCCATGGATTTGCAATCCATCATTCCAAATTTCTGAAGAATCTTCACTGCATACTTTCCTTGTCCAAGGAATATTTCACCACACTTCTGCCATACTTCTAGTCCCAAGTAATAGTGCATGAGACCAAGATATTTCATATTGAGCTCAGAAGCTAATTCTTTCTTACACTGGGTGATGAGAGACTCTGCACCTGTCAAGAATAAGTCGTCGACAGATAGAAGTAGAATGACATGTGCATTTTTCACAACCTTGTAGTAGATATTTGGATCTACATGATTCTTATAGAAACCAAGTCTTATTAAGTAACTATCTATTCTAGCATACCAAGCTCTTGGAGCTTGCTTGAGTCCATATAGGGCTTTCTTTAATCTGCAAACATCAGTGTCTCTGGAATGTACTTCAAAACCTTGAGGTTGTTCAATGTATACTTCTTCTTCAATTGCTCCATTGAGAAAACCTATCTTTACATCCATATGATGTAGACTCCATCCCATGGAAGCAACAAGAGACATAATGGCTCTAATAGAAGTATATCTGGAAATAGGAGCAAAGGTTTCAACATAATATTCTCCCTCTTTCTGGGAGAACCCTCTAGCTATGAACCTTGCCTTGTATTTGTCCATGCTTCCGTCTACTGCATGTTTGATCTTATAGAACCATTTTGAAGTTACCATTGATTTTTCTTTGGGTCTAGGCACAATTTCCCACACGTCATTTTTCATGATAGATTGGCATTCTTTTGTCATGGCTTCTTTCCACTGTTTCTTCTGAGCTGCTTTTTCAAATGTGGTGGGTTATTCATTTATAAGTTTTTTCATACATGTTGCATAGCTGGAGAATCTTTTGGTCTTTTTGCTTTCTTTGAAGGTGCCACTTGGAACTTTGAGTCTTTCTGCTTCTTGTAGAGTAGCTTCAATCCAAGCTGGACGTTTTCTGGTTTTGGGTACAATGACTGATTCAATGGGTTCACATGGTTGCATCATAGATCAAGTTGTTATGGTTCTTCATTCTGACTTTTTGGAAGATAGGTGCTTTCTTCTTTAGGCTCTTCATATTCTTATTCTTCCATGAATTCTTCTATAGATTTCTTGAAAGCAATCTCCTCATTGAAGGTTACGTCTCTACTGACTTCAATCTTATGTTGTTCTGGAATATAGATTTTGTAGGCTTTGAATGATTCACTGTATACAAAAAATATTCCCTTCTTTCCTGAGGGTTCTAGTTTCTTCCTTTTATCCCTAGGGATATGAATGTAAACAGGGCACCCAAATATTCTTAAGTGTTCCACATTGGGTTTCTTTACTGAGAAGGCTTCTTCTGGAGTCATATCCTTCAATATGAGATGGGGACTTCTGTTTTGAACATATATTTCTATCATGGTTGCTTCTCCCCATAAATACATGGATAAACCTTGATCATTCATTAGTGCCTTCATGGTTTCCTCAATGGATCTATTCTTCCTTTTCGCTACACCATTTTGTTGAGGATTATGAGGAACAATTAGCTCCCTTATAATCCATGTTGATTTGCAAAAGGCAACAAATTCCTTGGATGTGTATTCTCCTCCATTATCTGTTCTCAAAGTCTTGATTTTCTTGCTTGTGAGGTTTTCTATTTTTGCTTTGAATTATTGAAACTTGTTGAAAACTTCGTCCTTTGTCTTCAAGAGATATAACCAAGTCTTTCTTGAGTAATAATCTATGAAGGTTACATAATAAAGAGAACCTCCTAGAGATTTGACTGGAAATGAACCACAAACATCTGAATGTATTAGATCTAGGATTTCCTTAGATCTATTATTGCTACTTGAGAATGGCTTCTTAACATTTTTACCAAGTGCACATCCTCTGCAAATTCCTTCATGTGTACATTGTAGCTCTGGTATTCCTTCAATCATTTTCTCGAGAAAAGGTAATGCTTGATAGTTAATATGAGCATAAATTCTATGCCAAAGTTCACTGGGATTGACTTCATCGTGTACAAGAGCTTCATCATTACGTTCTAGTAGTTTGTATAATCTACCTTCATGAGTTCCAATAACTCTAGCATTCGCTATGTTGAAGTCTCTAGACCAAGATAATACTTCACCATCTACAAAGGCTATTCTATTTCCTTTTTCTTCTAGGCAAGATATAGATACAAGATTCTTTTCTAGACCAGGTACATATAAGACATTGCTCAAATGAACATTGTTATCTGATTTCAGTTTGATGTAGGTTTGACCAATTCCTTTGACTGGATAGGTGTTCTTGTCTCCAAGTTCTACCTTGTAGGATGTCTTCTTTTCATTCAGACTGGAGAGTCTGACCTGGTCTCCAGTCATATGCCTGGAAGCTCCACTATAAATTATCCACATGTCATCTTCAAGAGTTTCTGTAAGAGCTTAATAATGTAGATGATCGATCTTTTCATTCATGATTTCTATTGATTGATAGCTGGTCAAACTTTGACTTTGACTAGTCAAATGTTGACTTTGACTGGTCAAACATTGACTTTGACCCAAAACCTCAACCTTGACATTTTTTCCTTCTGAGAGTGCCAATAGGTGTGCTAGACTAAGGCGCACCAAAATATATTCTCCTTGAGTAAGGTGTTCCATCATAAGGTGTTGGGCAAGAGGTTTTAGGGTTTGTCGCTACACCTACTAGTAACCCTAGCGACAATGCTTCAGTAATTGCACCTACTAGAAACCCTAGCGACAATTCTTCAACGAGCTTGATAATCCAGTGTTTAGACTGACTGAAGGAGGTGTGGGTCCATAACCTGTTAGAAAATTGGGTGTGCTCATTTAACCATAGACAATATAGCAATATTGTCACCCAATCATAAGCATAAAGGCCACCCCTGAGCACCTTAACCTTGACAAAAAGAATAATTATGGTAGTAGATCAATAGCCAACCAAGGCTAGCGCACCAAGCAAAGATAACCAAAGACCAAGTAGAAAGTCCAAGCCAAAAACTGAAATGCCAGTTGCAGCAGCTGCAACTCCTTTCCCAACTTGCGCACCACTAGTCTTATGTAGTTGTGAGTGAGTGAGTGACAAATGAGCTCTAGCGCGCTCTATTTATATTGCTCCATCTTAATTGACTAGGTCGACTTCTCTTCCTGGGGGATAATAACTCAATATTAATTATTCTATTAAGCTGACTTGTCTTCTAGGGTTATTATCCAAAGATTTAGGGTTTCTCTTGCTTCCCAGAATATTCTAGTCTCGTCAAAGGTTACAAGTAGAGGATAATACCTCCTGCAACTACCATAATATCAACATGTTTAACAT
>JASDQU010208610.1:24266-37769 GCA_032191745.1 Picea mariana | reverse complement strand
AAGAGATACCAGCTGCACAATTTCCACAAAAGGCTTACACAACTGAGTTTAGATTTAGTTCTACTTCACTTGAAAACAAAACTTTTCATTTCTATCCTAAAACTATCTTGCGAGAGATTTAATTATGCCATTTTTACAAAACTCAGGAGTGTCTTGCTAATCTTCTTTAGAATCGGTCTTCCTCTGGAGGGGGCTCTAATGCTATGTTCAGATTAGGTAGCATGGGGTCTGCTCTGCTTCTTGTTTCCTCATTCTAGCTTTGTGTCGGTGAGTTTGGTGGCCTGGCTTCCAACTTTGCTTCCATGTTCTCCCCTTGGCGTCTGAGAAATTCAACTTCATCCTATAATTGATTTATTAATGTGCGATGTTGGGATAGAGTGTCCAGTGTGAAGGTGAGAGTGGAGCTGTGGGAGTCAAGACAAAGAGCTAGTTGTTGGTTGGTGCAGAAATTATCGTCCACTAGCTCTTCCTCTGGTCTTTCATGAGCTGAACGCTGAGCCATTTTTGCAATTAGACTGATTGTGATTGCTAGGAAATTACCTCCAACCCAATCACTGATGTTGCCTCTGACGCTGACTCTGCCGATGTTGCCTCTGGTGTTGCCTCTGTCAGAGTTTCCTTTGGTGATGCCTCTGGTGCTGCCTCTATCGATGGTGCGTCTGTCGATGCTTCCTCTGTCAAAGCTGCCTCTGGTGTTGCCTCTGTCAATGTTGACTCCTTTGTTGCTAGTGCTCACGAATTTACATTGGGTTATCCCTCTGATTTTGGAGCAATTGCATACTCCTATACTGCTTAAGAGCTGTAATTCCCCTTTCCATATGAAATTCCAATCTGCAGAGTTTCGGTGTGGCCGACTGTGGCGGTGGGTCGAGAGCTTACCTTCTAATTTACCTCCGCTGGCTAAAATATTGATGCATGAATGTCGTGCAATCTCATGATTTGAACGTCCTTCAAGTGTTGGGGAAACATGTACTGCCTGCATTCCCTTGCATTGAATCATGACTGACTTCCCTTCAACTACCCCCACCTCAGGCGAAGTTATGGTGGAGGTGATGTTGCGGGATACTGTGCGAGCGTGGAGGGTCAGGTACGATGAGTTCCCACAGAGGAGGAACACAGAGTGTTCCGAAATGTCCATATTTTCATCTTGTTGAGTGCAGGTTCCCACAAGCCATATGATATGGGTGTAAAAATCCTCCCCATGCATGACGCTCGACTTACTACATGCCTCAGCCAATTGTTGTGCCGCGAGGATACTGACGCCAGGTGGAGCGATGACGAGAGGGGGCTGGTTCATTAGGGGGGGTCTGAGAAAAGGTGCCTGCCCAACATTTCCATATGACCTAGGGCCTTTCCAATTGATAAATTCTCCTGTTCATCTGCTTCTGTGTTGTTAGCGTGTGGGACATGGTAGAAGGAGGCTTGAAATGAGGACAAGATTGCTCTGATCCTCTCAATGATTCTTTTTATCTTTGAGTTCTTTGGGCCTGTCCCTTTGATGAAGTGCCGAATTATGTTTTTTGAGTCCTCTATTACGATAATGTTGTTGAGTTTTCGTTCCTGAGCTAGGATCACTCCTTGAAACATCGCATAATCCTCTACCATGTTGTTGGTGGTTACACCCAGATTCCAGGAGTAGTTTAGCATTCTTTTTCCTCCAGAGCTATACAAAACCCCTCCCACACCTGCCTCCCATAGGTTTCCTTTTGATGCACCATCTAAACAGAGAACATGATTGTCTTGAGAATTTAGCCATTTATTGAAGTCTTGCTGAGAATAATGAAGCTGCCAGCATGATTTTTGTGGCAAAATTGAGGGATGAATGGCGGGAAGGTTTATTTTCACCAGCCACTTTTCTTATTCTTCTATCAAAGGGTGACGTGCTTGAGATTTGATATTTCAGGAGGAGAGGAACTCACCTAGCTAGCCGATCGCATGGGCTGCGACTATGTTGGGGGGGGGGACTAACTTTTCCTTGAAAATGCTTTTATTTCTTGCCAGCCAGATTTGCCATCACACATATTTTATCGAGGCCTTCCAAGCATGGCTAAAGATTGGTTTTTTGTTGAGGGAGCCTTTGTATGATTTACTCCATTTTTCGATCATACTTCTACAACTTGTCGACTAAGAAATTTGAGGAGTTAGCTCTGAATAGACAATGTGCATCACTTGTTTGGCGAAATTGCAATTGAGGAAAAGATGTTCAGTGCTTTTGAAGTCTTTATTGCAAAGATCACATTTGAAGGGTCCCATATATCCTCTTTTGAGCAGATTTTCCCCTGTTAGGTGCTAGTTGTGAGCTAATTGCCAACCAAAAGTATTAATCTTGGGTAGACTTCTACAACTTGTCGACTAAGAAATTTGAGGAGTTAGCTCTGAATAGACAATGTGCATCACTTGTTTGGTGAAATTGCAATTGAGGAAAAGATGTTCAGTGCTTTCGAAGTCTTTATTGCAAAGATCACATCTAAAGGGTCCCATATATCCTCTTTTGAGCAGATTTTCCCCTGTTAGGAGTTTGTTGTGAGCTAATTGCCAACCAAAAGTATTAATCTTGGGTAGACCATCTGAATTCCAAATTTCTTTCCAAATTGCTTATTTTTCTGGGAGATCGTTGTCATGGAGGAGATTTTTATATCCCATCCTTACAGAGTATACTGCTTCTCCCCAGTAACTACTATCATTCTGATTGAGATGAACTGGGGCAGATCCATTTACGATCATGAGGAATTGATGAGACTCATTGAGCAAGAAAGGAGGGACCTCTCCCAAGTTTCAGTTTTTCCAAGTGCCATTGCTATTCCACTCAGAGATATCATAGAGAGTGTTTTTCCCCTTGGAGTTTATCCAAATTCTAAGGGGGTCTAGAGAGGAGATACAGGACAATTTTCCCCTATCTGAGTATTGGTCTTCCCAAATTTTGATTTATTTACCATTCCCTGGGCTCCACCTGAGGTGATTTTGTATGAGCAACATGGAGGCGTGGATGAGATTCCAGATAGGGGAACCTAAGTGATTGAATGCGATTGTTTCCATGCACCTCTTTCGATTTTTTGACAAATTTTTGTAGCAGATTGCCTTTTTCCACCATTCTTTACCTCCAGTGATTAAGCACCATATTGTTTTTTCCCCCAAGGCTATGTTGATATTTTCCAGATCCCGGATCCCTAGGCCTCTGTTTTATTTTGGGGCACAAACAATAGACCAGTTGACCATATGGGGTTTTTTCCCATTATCTTTTCCCCCTTGCCAAAGGAATTTTCTGATTAGTTTGGCCATTTCATTTTTTATTCCCACCAGAGCATGGAGGGATGAGAATTGAAAGATTGGAAATGAAGATAAGATTGATTTTATTAGGACCACCATTCTAGCTGGATTCAACCAGGTTGCTCCCCAAACTTCGAATTGATCCTTGAGCTTTTGGAGAATCACTTGCCAAGCCTCCCCGGGCAGGGCCTTTATATTGATAGGAGTGCCAAGATACTTGAAGTACTTCCAATCTATAGAAAATGAGAACTATAGAATATTTGCAATTCTAACCATTATACTTGGTTTCATGTTCCAAGCGTAAATTTGACTTTTGTGCTTGTTTATGACACCCCCCGAAGCTGCTTCATACTAGTCAAGGACCAGTTTGAATCTGCTAGCCATAATTTGAGAGGCTCCTCCTAGCAGAAGAGTGTCATCAACAAACTGAGAGTTGTTTATTCTTCTTACTCCCCTTGCTATTTTCAGACCTAAGATGTTTCCAGTAGCTCTTTCATGCTCCAATCTTCTATTTAGCGTTTCTACCATAATAACATACAACATTGGAGAAAGCAAACATCCTTGTCGTAGTCCTCTTGTGGCTTGGAAGAATGGTGTTGGGCGCCCATTTATTAGGGGGGTCTATCTAGGGAGTCGAAATGCATGCCCCAATCCATGAGATGAAGGAGTGGTTGAAACAAAATATCTTTAAGACTTCATAGAGAAACTCATGCTTTACCCGATCAAAGGCATTTGCCATATCAATTTTGATTATCATCCCTTTTTATTTGTTAGTGACACTAGTGTGGATTGCTTCCTGCACTAGGATTATATTGTCCCAAATTTGTCTTTTTTCCATGAAGCCCCCCTGATTGGGAAGTATGAGATGTGGAAGTAGATGTTTTAACCTGTCTACTATGATTTTTGCTAAGATTTTGTAAGAGACGTTACAAAGAGAGATTGGGTGAAAGCAATCAAAGGAACTGGCATTTTTGTCCTTAGGAATCAGGGCTAAAAAGGAGGTGTTGGTTGTGGTTCCTATCTTGCAGGTTGTTTGGACATATTTTATCATACAGATTAGGTCTTTTTTTATTATTTCCCAGCACTTACTATAAAAGTGTAAAGTGAAGTAGTTAGGCCCAGGGGCTTTGTCAGGATCGAACTGATATAGTACTGCTTTGACTTCATCCCTTGTGACCACCTTGTTTAACTCATTATTATCTTCTTCCTTTATCATTTGTGGGATGTGTTCTATGAATTGTAAATTATGTTATTTGTTGTCATCACCTTCCTGTGTGTAAAGTTTTCCAAAGTGGGAGGAAGTTGCTTTTTTAATCTCCTCAAAGGAGTTGATTCTCATTTATGAGGTTGTTTTTATTTCCTCCACTGTGTTTCTGTGTTGTCTAGATTTGGCCTGCTTATGAAAGAAAGAGATATTTTTGTCCCTTGCTTGAAGCCACAGAGCTCGAGATTTGATTCTCCACTCCTTTTCTTCATTGTGGAGCACTCTCATATAATTTTGAAAATGTTCTTTCTCCTGTACTAAATGTCTGTTGTGAATGATATTTGAATACATTTCTTCTTGAGTATATTCTAGCTACTTTTTTCACCTTTCAATTTCTTCTCTTGTATTGTGGGAAAAGGCTTTAAAACACTCCTTGATTGCTTGCTTGGCCTTTTTGAGTTTTTGTTCCCAGATATAGACCGGGGTTCCATCCACCCAGATTGACCAAACAGAGGTGATTAGGGGGAGGAAGTCCGAAGAATCCATCCAAAGGGGATTGAATTTGAAGGGAATGGGTCCCAATTTTTCTTCTTTGTCAAAGGAGAGAGCTATTGGGCAATGATTTGAGATTCCCTAAGGAACAATTTGGGAGGAAATGTTGAGATGGAGAAGGAGGAGAGAGATATGGATGAGAAAGAAGTATAATCTGGTTGCAATGTGTCCCACCCCTAATATTTTGTTGCTCCAAGTGAATTTCCCTTTAGAAGGCTGAACATCAAACAGATCCAGCTCTGAGATCAGATATTCCAAATGTTCCCTGAACGGGTCCCTTACTATAGAGCCTCCTTTTTTTTCCCCTTGGTACAGAGTTGTGTTGAAGTCTCTTTCTATAATGCAATTATTGTGTATTTCGTTCTCTTTGATTTTCATTAAGGATTCCCAACATTCTATTTTTTCTCAATAGTTATTAGGCATATAAACATTATAGATAAGATAGATGATACCTGATTGTAGATTCTTGAGATGCACCAACATCCAGTGTGAAGATTCCAACTTTTGTTCTTCTCTAAAAATTTTAGTATTCTAGATTGTGCAGATCCCTCTTGATGCTCCTCTAGCATTTAGAGCTATTCCACTACTTGCTTTCCAGATTTGTTTAATTTCTTGCAAGGCTTAAGAACCCTGCATTTTGGTCTCCTGAATTAGGAGGATATGGGGTCTCTCTATTTTGATTAAATTTCCCATTGCTTTTTTTTTTTCTCTT
The DNA here is from genome assembly GCA_032191745.1 of Picea mariana. Classification (NCBI taxonomy): domain Eukaryota; kingdom Viridiplantae; phylum Streptophyta; class Pinopsida; order Pinales; family Pinaceae; genus Picea; species Picea mariana. The sequence goes on along the minus strand of JASDQU010208610.1, from coordinate 32,034 downwards.
TGTCCCAATTCTCTACAATTCCAGGAGACTACCTTCATTATTTACTGGCATGTTTTGTTGCCCCCCCCTTTCGTGGGTTGAGACTGTCCTTTTGCTGTTGGAGATTTTCCACTCTTCCCTTCTTTTTTGAGGACTTCTTCCAGTGTTGGTTGGGTTCCTAGTTCTTTGTCCTGGTTTGCAGCTTTTTCCCTTCTATTTTTGTTGGTTTTCCTTCCCTCTTTCGAGGATTTGGCACTCTTTAGGAGTTACATATCCAATTCCTCCACCGAGTCTTCCTGAATTTCATCCTCCAGCCCACGGGAGGGATCCAAGAGCTGAGGGACATCAGGCTCGATTTGAGGTGATGGAGGGTCTAGATCTGGGATTTGCTGACTCTGAATTTATTCTGTGTTTTCTTTCAAGTTGACCATTTCTGCTTCCAGGTTCTCAAGAGGATCATACCTATTTTTGTTGCTTTCTTATTCGTTATTGTTTTGCATTTGTGATTTCCCCTTGATTGGTGAGGAGGGCCTGGTGTTGGTTTTCCTTTCCTGCTGATGAGCTCTTGATTTATTTGTCACTTTCTTCCTTTTGGCTAGCTGCTTTTGCTCTGGCACTTTGTTCTCGGGGGTTTTCCAGTGTTGCCTTGGGACAGTTTTTGGAGAAATGTCCGTACTCATGGCATGCTTTGCATTTAAATGGGAGCTGCTCGTAGTCTATTATTTGAATATATGACCACCCATCTAGGGTTAGTTGGATTGCCTCTGGAAGTCTTTTTTCTAGATCTACTTCTACACAGAGATGAACACATGATTGTAGTCCATCGCGTGGTTCGGCCCGATCGATGAACCTTCCCAGTGTGTTTCCAATGTTTTTTATGGTTTCATCATTCCAACAATGGAGAGGCAGGAAGGGTATCCTAACCCAGATTGGGACAACAGAGGGGATATCATTTTTTGGGCTGAAGTATGGATTCCATTGATTTAGGGACATTCCACTGGTGCCCATGAAGTATGGGCCATTTCTAAAAATCAAATCTCTATCAGCTTTATTTTCAAAGAGGAAGACATAGAATCCCTTACCATAGAAAGTTGTTGACAACTGCCCTTTTATCATTTTTTTCTAGTTTTGCTCCAGCCATTGCGCCATTTCTCTTGGGGAAGGCCAAAGTCCCATGCATTTTCCGATCAATTCATTTCCAACTAGTCTCAGGGCGAACGAACGAAAGGAGGGGGAATGAACAAAGACCTTCGGGATCTCATCAAGCTTCTTAACAAAACACGAATGGGGGTTTCCTTTTGCTGATTTCACGTACAATGACATAAGTTCCTGGAATACAACAAGGTCTGGGGCGGAGGTGGTTGCGGAGGATCTCTCTCCCCCGAGCCAGAAGCCATGGAAGGGGGCGGTCGACGACTGAAACCCTAATTCTAGAGCGATTGGGGTTGCAGGCTTGAGCTCATGCAGTTCCGTATTTTTTTTCATGATAAAAGCATAAAATGTATTATGAGTATGTTAATGATGAACATTGTTAATGATTTCTCTATTTTTAAGTGAAATTTGATATGTATCACTCACTTAAATTTACAGTTGTCATATAATATTTAACTTTACTTTTATGAAAGCGTTTAATTTGGATTGTGATTGCAAAAAGTTATAACCATTAATGCCATATAATGTTGAACTGTTGTTCAAAGTGAATTGTTCGTTGTCCAATAAGATACAATATGTTGATTACACATCTTTAGAAACAAAAACACTTAAATATGATGAGTGAAATGATTGTGATTTGAATATTTATGTATTTTTCATATATTATAATAATAACATTATAACATAATTATTCACTAATGATGATGATGATGTAATAAAATGTTATTTTTAAAATTTTTATTATTCAAAGATTACAAAAAAAAGTTATAATATAATTGTTTATTAAAATCACAATTATTATATTTTATTAATATTTATTTTTTCCAAAGATTTTATTAATTTATATTATCCAACTATTATAATATATGAAACTTATTCAATTAAATTTAAAATAATAAATATAGAGAATAATAATACATTTTCATCTATACACTTTTTGATGAAATGGTTTCACAAATTTTTACTCTAATATAGACTTTATGAATCTTCTATTAAAAAATAATATAATCTGACATTTTATAATTGGTATTTTAAGAATTAGTAAAATTGTCAAAGGTTTCTATACTTTTAAATAAGTATGGATCACTAAAATTTTCTTTAATTCTGACTAGGCTCTAGAAAAATACTCTTTTAGAATTTCCATGTCCTTCCTTATTGAAACTTATTTCACGGAGAATCCAAAAAGAATTATTAATATAAATTTATATGATTATAAAACTGAACGATGGAATGAAATAGGTGAAGGCCATGATAGTTGCACTAGTTAAGGTGGGGAATGTCATCAAAGTTGGTAATGCCAACACCACAAGTACTGTAGATGTTGCACAATTATTTTGTTGGAATTGTCCTTAAAAGTTTCATCAAAGTAAGTATATATTTATTTGAATTTTGATTTTCTTAAACAATAAAAAATTTGAGGTTTGAATATTTTTCAATATCTTCATTTTTTGTTAAATAAAATATAATTTAAAATAAATATTTACTATTGTACACCACCAACTTTATGATATCTCAATTAATGCTTAGTCATTCAAATGTTAACATAAACATATTTTAATACAGTAAAACATAAATTTATTATAATAAACAATAAATATGACAATAAAAATACATCAAGACCACATCTTATGCTTGTACGTATATTTAATGTATTTCCAATATGGTGATTGTAAATGGTTGTTAACTTTTTATATCCAACATAATTATAAAATGAAGGAAAAAAACATAATTTTCCATTATAGATACCCATAATACAATGGCACATCCACAATATAAATGTCCAAACAAATAATTTACAAATCAGTCTTTGTTGTCATCACTCTGATTATCTTCCTCGCTTGGCATTGTAACATTGTTGTTCTAAAAAAGATGTTTAGATCTCATATCACATCTCAATGCGAACCACCAATCCCCATCCAACACCTCTGGGTAAAAAAACACTTGGTTGCAATGTTTTGGGAAAACATAAGGCTCCTTACTTTCAACCCACATTGTTTTAGAGTTAATACATATCAGCCCACTATCATGATCTTCTTTTACATTTCTCCAATCGAAGGTATCTCACCACTTGCAACAAAAAATAACATATTGAAACGATAAGAAGTCCACTTACATGATCTCTTGTATCTTTCCAATGTAACCTAACTTCCCCTCTATCAGGTTTTCATCACGGTGGCTAGCACGACTAGATTGGTCGAACTCGACCTCCACTCCACAATATTGTGTGATGTGTCCATCGTCATCATACTCAGTGCGAAAATGATGTTCATATGCCCACATAGATGGGAAGAAATGCACCTATAAAAATGTGAACAAAGGGCGGTGTCATATGTCTAATAACTAAAGCATTAATACAACATAATATGTGTTACAATTCAAATGTGCAATATTATAAATAGAATGTGGTACTCATAGGGGTTATTACAGAGTTGTTGCACCCGATCCCTATGTTTAGTTCATCCAAATCTTCTTCACGTGGGTTATGACTAGACACCACATATTTATCTTGTATGTAGTCAACCACCCAACTGTTGGGACATATTTTCTTTTAAATGATCAGGATAAGGCATGCTTCTAGCATTCAATCGTATGAATGTTTTTCGGTCACTGTCTCGTTTCCTTCTTTTCTCTTCATATAATGGAACCCATGGCCACGTTGTAAATAACAAATTTATTGATGGCATCCATTTCTAAATTCCTTGATGTATACAAAAATTCAAAACAAATAACATGAGATCAAATATATATCATCAACTTAAAGAACGAATTTGTTGATGACACCAAGATTTCTAAATTTGCTGATGTATAAAATAATTCAAAACAAATAGCATAGGATGAAATATATGTTATCAACTTCAATGTAAATAATTTATTTGTACTAAATTGAAAAAATATAATTGACTTACTCTTTATCAAACACCTTTTTACATTTGTTTAGAGTAGCTCCCCTTCCCTTTTGTCCTCATCTTAATGGTCGTTTCAAATGATTGTCCTTTATGTGTCATCAATTTGCTGGATGTACTCACTAGCATAATAGAACGACTCATATACTATGTACCTCTCTGCCATTAAGCCCTTCCATTTTTCTCTTTATCGAACAAAACCCTTCAATTTTTTCATGTACCTCTCTAAGAAGAACATCCAAGAACATGAGAGCACCCCAACTAATTCAACCTCATCATATAGGTGAATTAGAAGATGGACTTGCAAGTCCATAAAAATCGTGGGCATTTCCTTCTCAAACATACAAAAAATCTCATCTATCTCTCGATACTACTGTGGATTGCTAGCCATATGAATCTCCCTTGATGTGATCCAACATACAAATGCAAGTAATTTCGAATATGACACGTTGCAGGTCCTAGGGGAAGTCATGCTTCACACAACCACACATGAAAAAAGTATAATGACACTACAAAATAGACACACACATCTTTAATTTCCATAATAATGTGAGTGCATAGCATATTTTTACCGATATCATTATAGAAGAAGAATAATGTATTCAACATACCTACCCTTAGAAGGTTCATATGGTCATGTGATTTCAACCCCAACAGATCCATGTCTATAGTGAATCAATGTCGTAGAGTCGACCCATATAAAGAAGGTGCCTTCACACCCAATAATACATCCTTCGCCAAAAAAAGATCATCTTTCTTCAAAATCCATGGGACATCACCTTCTTCAAAAGACCAAGAGGGACCAACCTCTCCTCTTCTTTCGTTTCTTGGTCAATGTCTCTTTTTAGTATTCGAAGCAATAAGATCTCTCCTGATAGCCAATGTGTCACTTTTACTCCATGATATGTGCCTCCATAAAGAAGATGAAACATTTTTGAATATATGCATGGGATCTAGTAACTGGCCAATCTTAAGATTCTCCCAATATGGAAGCTCATAAAATACAGATTTCATTTTCATCCCAATGAGAATTTTCTCAACATAGGTGTAAAAAATTTTAGGATCATCGAACATAGGTTTCACATTTGAATCAAACAATTATGTCATTTCCTTCTCCTTCTCTGTGTCATATTCCCTATTCCAATCTGTCGGAGTCATTATTTCAGGTCTCTAGGTTATCTATGGTTTACCATTGAAAGTAGATGCAACTCTTCTATAAGGGTGGTCTTTTGGGAGGAATACCTTCGAACAATCATACACCAACTTTTGCAGGTGGTTGGAGCACCTAGCCTTTATAAAAGGTCCACAACATTTACATCCATAATACCCTTTTTTTACAAGACCCGAGATGTTATCGTATACATAGCATGTTAGTGTCAAAAATATAGTTGCACCAAATGAAGTATGCCAAATAAAATTACAGATATAAACAAATCAATGAACATGCTTACCAAAACAAACTCCTAGTCCTAGATAATCGTGCGTGGTGTACGCACATATTCCATACAACGTAAAAGAGCTCTCTATTGGGATGGGTCATGATACATCATATAAATGTATCCCTTCCCGTAATTGCTTAAATTCATCGATCAATGGTTGGAGGTAGACATCCATTCTCTCCACTTGTCTTCTACCGGGGACTATAAGAAACAACATAAGATGTTCATTCTTCACGGACAACCATGGGAGGTTATTGTTATTGATCACCACCATTGACCAAATAGACAGTTGGTGTTTTGGAGGGAATACAAGTTAATTCCATCCATAACTATGATCAATCGGAGGCTCCGTACTTCATCCTTGAACTTATCAGGCCATGTATCCTCTATATGCTTCATGGCTATTGAATCTGATGAGATTCACATAACTCTTGGCTCACTTCTATGTGAGGCATACCACCCCTGCAACATGGCTAATTGTTTGTAACGAAAGAGCCTTTGAATCCTCGGAATTATAGGCATGTGCCTTAATATCTTATGAAGAGGACCATGTACCTTACCCTTATTTTTTATTTATGGTACGTGTCATGCCCACATTTTGGACATATGTGTTTGTCCACATATTCATTTTTGCATAAAATACAATCATTCAGACATGCATGGTATGATATGTACTCAACACCCAACATTTTCAACATTTGCTTTGTCTCTGCTCAATTATCAAGCAAGAGATTATCACTCAGAAGTACCTTATCTTTGAGTAACCTGCAATTAGTGGACAATAGAAATTTACATTGTCATTAAGCATGAATAAAATCAACCCATTTCTTCCTTCATTGTGTGACAAGATTCCTTAAAAATTTAGGGGACTTAATGGTTATTTACCTCAAAAGTGTCGAGAAACACATGTCTAATATACCATACATTGCTTTCAAGTTGTACAGTAACATTGTCGTCCCTAGCTAGGTAGACCTTGTAGACTCTTGTACTAGATCAAATAGAGGGGTAGTGGAAGCATATTTCAGGCTTTCGTAGAAGGTATCTACGACATCATCGTCATCCCCTAGTTCATTTTGTTGGAATGCATCTAATAACATTCCCTCCATGGATTGGGTATTCTGCAAGAAATCATCCATACCAACCTCTATATCATTGTTTTCATCCCCAACATGTGAAGAACTAGTGTTACTGTCGAGGTTTTGAATTGGTGACGTAGGAGGTAGTGGGAATTGAATAGGTGGTTGTTTCAACCATTCTCAATATGCTTCTTTTCCGATCTCTTTTCGTTTAGAAACAAGATCGCGACTTGACATCGTAGTGGGGTGCAATGGTAGATGGAAGATAGGTCGTTCGTCATCAGAATCCTAATTGTAAAAATATTGAACATTACATTGATAATATTAGTAACACAATGTTTTTAATATGTTCAAACATTATACCAAACAGTTATTAGAAGCATGGAATTTTTTTCCCCAATAATAAACATGAAACTAACCTCTTTATAAAACAAATATTGAATTAAGCAATGCATTTACATTAGTTCAATTGAAAATCCAAAAATACAATTACTCAATCATCTTTTTCTTATGCCCTATGGGGTTATCTACATAAAAGAGATCAAATTCACGATGTAATACTGTTGACCCATGCTAGTTGTTGGAAGATTCCATGTTAGGATTAGTAGGGTAAAGAAGTTGTTCATTTTCATCAAACATTTGCTTGTGATATCTTTCTCTTGATGAGTGCTTGTAGAATTTTGGGACCACGAGAATATCTTAAGCATCTGAACTCGGTCTTGAATTTTGATCCTGCAAAATTCAATGAACAATTATTAAACTACACATGCATACATAACATAAATTCAATGAGATATCTATAAAATCTAGACGTACTGCAAACGGCGTGAGAGAACTTGAATGAGTTTCAAAGATATGGAATGAGGTGTTGGAATCTAAAGAATTGACCATTTGATATTATAATTCTTTTTTTCCTGCATTTGAGCCAAAACCGTCATCTTGGGTAGCGTAGAACAATCTAACTTAAAAAATAACTTCAAATAACTTTTATAACTTAACACACTTAAAAAATTATTGTTTTTTCTTCCCAGCTATACAAAAAATATCAATATGCATTTACAAAATCTGAAATAGTTACTCGATCCCTGAAAATATCCTCTTCGAACATAAAAAATGTGAATTTGATGCTCAACCTCTCTCTCTCTTGATCTTTCTCCATCTCACTCTCAACCTCTCTTTCTCTTGTTGTCTCTCTCCCTCTGTCCCCTTCTCTTCCTAT
>JASDQU010208607.1:8839-31623 GCA_032191745.1 Picea mariana | reverse complement strand
TTAAGTATTCAGTTTATTTTACCACATTTGATAAATAGTGTTTTGATTTTTTTTATGCTTCATCAATGTCGTCGTCGTGAAGGTATTAATAATGGACTTCCATGAGGAATGAAATGTTATCCCACTCAATTCATGAGGTTTCCTTACTATAAGGAGCTAAAAATAGTTCATTTGTTTGATAAAATGCATATCGGGAAGAATGTGATAGAAACATTATGGCAAATCATAGATGACAAGAGGGATAAAGAAAAAATTGTCAAAATTTTTATTGACATTCATGAAGCCAATCATGCAATGCAAAGTGTGATATGATTAAATAGTGATGGATACTAAAATAACCTTCCATGGTTATTAACAGAGAAACAAAGAAATTCTATAAAAGAGGCCATTCAAAGAATTAAATTTCCCACAGGTTTTTGTTCAAACATAAGGAATATCTTTACGAAGCAAGGTGAATTTGGTGGGGTAAAAACACATGATTGGAATAACTTCATTAAGGTAATTAATAATTTTAGTATTCATATTTATATATTTCTCGTATACATTTTTTGAGATTTTTATTTTTTTTGTCTAGCTTTGGAACAAGTAACGGTTTGTTTTTATTGTTACAATATGTTCTACCTCTATCTCTCCCAAAGGACTTTGAAAACAACATCAAACAAGTTATATATGATCTTGGAAAATACATGAGGTAAGTAGCTACAATATATATGCAAAAAGTTTTTTCAATTTTTTGTTGTACTTCATGAGATTTGTTTTACTCGTAATGTAATATGTATTATGTTTTTTTGAAACATGTTATTTTCTTGTTTCATAATTTGTATATGGTTATCATTGAAATAAATCCCTCAAGATAATATAAAGTATTGGAAGAGAGAAATTCCTTGGCTAATCTGTGAAATGAAAAGGTATCTACCTCCAACATTTTTAAATGCACAATAACACCACCTCATACACCAAGTTGAAGAGATTGAAGTGTGTGGACCTATACACACAAGGTCAATGTGGATGGTGGAGAGGTACTTGAAATCATTGAAGGATTTGGTTAGACAAGAGCATGTCTTGAGGGTTCTATGCTGGAGGGATATATGGTATTTTAATCCATGATGCATACTAGTCAGTATCTTCCTAAATTAGCAGTGCAAGCTATGCATGCAGTGGATTGCATTTCGGATGTGAATTCCATCAAAACATTTGAAGGGGAGAAACTGCTGGGGAAAGGTACAATGAAGAAAGTGAGAGGTAATTAATTTGTGGATATTTGTAATAAATATATATTTTTTGTTTTTTGTGTATATGATCATACTCATTTAATATTTATTCTTTCATCATTTATTAATATTTACCATGGTTATAACTAATATTTAATATTTAATATTGGTGAATTGTGATTTTTTGATCGGTTAGTTTCTCAAGACTGGGATGCACTACATTTATACATTGAAAACAACCTTGAATGGATGAAGGTATGGATTGATAGATGTAAACAATGTCACGACAGTAGGTTATTATGGAAAGAAATATATGAATTGGTTAGAGAAGCTCGTCATAATGGAGATTATGATGTGACACAGAGGGAAATATATTTAGCATATTGTTTGAAAGATGGAAAGGAAAGAAAATTCACCCATTTTATTCATTATATTATATTATTGTGACTGTAGGTGTGTTTTTTTCATATTATACTTTACAACTTATATAAATTTGTTTAGTATTAATTGACAATGCATCTTTTACATGTCTGGCATATTGCAGTTGAAAGACCACAAGGCTATGTGATGTAATGGATGTAAATTTTGCATCAAATAGTTGGATGAAACTAGGAAAAATTATGATAGTGGGATAACTGCATTATTCCAGGTCACTAATGTTTCCTCTAGGAGTGACATACGTCCTCGAGAATCTAAAAATAGATACTATGGGTTTTTGAATGATATAATTGAGTGTGACTTTAATTCCTTCAAATTATTTTTGTTCAATGTCAAATGGTATCGGTTATGAATGCATGAACATGATGAGGAAATAAATGTTATTCAACATGTCAATGGATTTATGATGATTAAACCAACGGTTTTTGAAAAATTAAATGGCCACTGTGTTTTTCCAAGTCAATGTGAACAAGTATTTTACTCAAAGGTTACAGGTAAGAGGCATTGGTGAATTGTTGTTAGATATGATCCAAGAGGAAGGCCAGTAAAGTATATTGTATATGCAGAATATTATATTGAAGAATAAGATGATGTGTAGCTAGAGAAGGAAGAATATGGGTCGAAAAATGAAGAAGACAAAGAAGATGACCAGGTGTAGGAGACAATGCGACAGTTCTTGATGATGATATTGATGAAGATATGGTCTAAAATTACATTGATGACGATGATGATATCATCAATCCTTTAAAAATTGTTTCTGAACCAGATGTTGATACATGTGTCGAGTTGGATGATCAAGAAGAAAATATATAAGAAGGATTATACAAATGTTGCATTGGATGAGGTACGTATCTAGATATTTTAATTTGTATGAATTATTCTCTTTAAATAATTTTTTATGTGGTTTAATTACATGTTTTTTAGTTTTGTTTAATTTTTTGATATCCTATGCTACATTTTGTTAATTGTTTTTGTAATAAATATTAATAATTGAATACTCATGGGAGGGTTGTTCGAGAAAAGTTCCAATTGTTTTACAATTGATCAACAAATATTTACAAACCAAATTAACCTATAAACCAAACTAAACTAAATTAACCTACAAAATAACCTAAATTAATGACATTAATACTCAGATTGGTGATACAATCATGAACACTGATTAAAAAAAGGCACGATGGAATAGAGATAAATCTCAAAACGAAATGAGATGGTAATTATGAATTCATGCACACGTGCATGAATTGTTATAAAACACCAGAATTCATTAATGAATATATTTTTGTAATGGAGATTAGGTCATGAAAAGTGTAATATGTTCAATATCTTAGATGAGAGAAAAAATGAAAAGATCAAATAACTGAGGAATCTTATGCAATTTTTTGAGTACTTTTCTATCGAGTATTAGTGTGTTTTGAAAAACTTGTGATATAGTCCATAAATATTTATTGAGGTTAGGCCATGAAAAGGGGTCAAAGAACACATGGCCATGTGAGAACTGAGAAGGAAAAGGTGACCAAAGAGAATACCAATTAGATATAGGCACATGACTAGTGTTTATTACTAGAATAAGTATTGATTCTCATCGACTCCACAAAGTGACCAATTAATGGGGCCAATGTTGAAATGTTCTCAAACTTTTCCTGTAGTCATTGAAATTTGACATGTTGCACTTGATGCATGCCTTGATGGTGTGGGAGGGTTTCAAGACACAAATGTTACCCATATTATACCCACATAAGTGAATGCTCTATAACTGGGTGGCTAATAAGTGGAATATTGTCAATAGCTTAGATGAGAGCAAAAATCAAAGAAAAGATCAAATAACTGACGAATTTTGTGCAAATTTTTGAGTACTTTTCTATCGAGTATTAGTTTGTTTTTACAAACTTGTGATATAGTCCATAAATATTTATCGAGGTTAGGTCATGAAAAGGTGTCAAAAAATACATGGTCGTGTGAGAACTGACCAATTAATGGGGCCAACCTTGAAATTTTCTCTAATGTTTCATGTAGTCATTGAAATTTGACATGGTTTCACTAGATGCATGCCTTGATAATATGGGAGGGTTTCAAGACTCAAAATTTACCATATTATACCCACATAAGAGAATGGTTAGTAACTAGGTGGCCAATAAGTGGAATATGGTCAATAGATTAGATGAGAGAAAAAATCAAAGATAAGATCAAATAAATGAGGTTCAACTTGTGCAATGTTTCGATTACTTGTCTATCAAGTACTAGTGTGTTTTGACAAACTTGTGATATAGTCCATAAATATTTATCAAGGTTAGGTCATGAAAAGGGATCAAAGAAGACATGTTTGTGTGAGAACTAAAAATGAAAATGTGACCAAAGATAAGACCAATTAGATATAGGAACATGACTAGTGTTGATTACTATAATAAGTGTTGAGTCTCTTCAACCCCGCAAAGTGACCAGTTAATGGGGCCAACGTTGAAATTTTCTCAAACTTTTCTTGTAGTCATTGAAATTTGAAATGGTTTCACTAGATGCATGCCTTGATGGTATGGGAGGGTTTCAAGACTCAAATATTAATAATATTATACCCACATAAGAGAATGGTGTGTAACTGGGTGGCCAATAAGTGGAATATGGTCAATACTTAGATGAGTGAAAAAACAAAACATAAGATCAAATAACTGACAAAGTTTGTGAAATTATTCGAGTACTTTTCTATCGAGTATTATTATGTTTTGAAAAACATGAGATATAGTCCATAAATATTTATCGATGTTACATCATGAAAAGGGGTCAAAAAATACATGCTCGTGTGAGAACTAAAAAGGAAAAGGTGACCACAGAGAATTCCAATTAGATATAGGCACATAACCAATGTTGATTTATGTGAAGGGTGATAAGGAAATTTTTTTGGGTGGCATCACTTGCTCATGTACTTGAAACTAGCGCATATAAATCATGACATGTGAATGGGGCCAATGCTGAAATGTTTTCAATTTGTGCTTGTATGGACTGAAATTTGACATGGTTAGAATAGATGCATGCAATGACAATATGGGAGGGTTTCCATGATCAAACATGACTCACACTAAAAATTTCACAATAAGAAAACAAGACTATAAAACAATTAATGTCAAGGGTGACAAGGCCAATTTTTTGGGTGGCATCACCTGCTCATGTACTTGAAACCAATGCATATAAGTTATGACATGTGAATGGGGCCAACATTAAAATTGTTTCAATTTGTGTTTCTATGGACTGAAATTTTACATGGTTAGACTAGACGCATGAATTTACTATATGGAAGGGTTTTCGGACTCAAACATGACTATTTTTGTTTCTATGTGTGTGTCTATTTGTGACTGGACAAATAAAAAACTAGTCGAGCACACACTCGCATGAGATGGGGCCATGTTATTCGACAAATACCACTATAACCTCCATACATGCCAATGCATCCCATCACGCGACACACAAGGTAAGCTGAGGGTTTAGAACCAATGAATTCACATAACATAATGCCTTCATAATCCATCATCGACTGTTCTAAACCCCGAGGGATTACAAATTATACCATATTATGTTCAACCCGATGCTTATTTCACTGAACATAATCATCATTAGTCAATTTCCTTTCCTACAACTTAGTTGAAATAATTCCATTTTCAACAAACAATAATCTTCTATCCTTTGTAAATCCATTCTTATTTGTTGATGAAATCTCATCATATCCAAGACCCTCTAGGTGATATTGGCTCAAAATTAATGGGAACAACAATCGCTTGTCCACTCTTCCCAAGTTTTCCTTTGGTATATCCCATCTACCTTAATATTTGAGACCTGATACCTATAGTATGTTTCCCAAAATTAGGAGAAAACATAACATTGGTACTCAACAAAGCATGAGAAAAGGCATCAACATCAATATCATCCTTGTTATAACTAATAGGGATATAATCAATATATTTAAGTGTATAAAAGGTAATGGAAGAGTTTGTAAGATATTATAGTACATAATAGTTTGTAAGTTCAAGAATCTATTTGCAATCTTGTAATCCCTTAATGGCTCATCTTTCTCAGTCATATATAGCAACAAGAGTTCATATGTTTTCTTCAAACAATGATATTCATCAAATAATTAAACATTGTCTACTTCAAGGGGACAAAATTCCTCATGAACATCATAGAAAAGGCCTAAAATCATGAAGCCTCATTCTTTACCTAGGTATTTTCTACATCAAACCTATTATTGTTCTCCTTCAAACCGATAATATTTGTATGAGAGTGGTTTTTAACTTCATCCTCCAAATCATCAATTAAATATGTTTTATCCCAAAATTAATCCATGAGGTTCTTAAAGACATGTTTCAATGTTCTTTCCAAGACATCAATATTTCTATATTGTTCATCATATCCCTACAAGACATTAGTCTAAAAGAGGGAATTTTCTTCCTCCAACTAGGTATTGTTTATCTCTAGTTAATCCTTAAATATTCCATTTGTGTTCACAATAGAGAAACAATAGTTGTAAGGAATTTGATTGTTTAGGAAGTCAATCATGAGATTCTTGCAAGGAAATATATTTCTTCTTGCAAATTTCCTACAATTTTTACAAAATTAGTTCTTCATATTCATCAAAAGCTCCTAGTATTTCCAACAAAGGGTAAAAAGTACTTAAATTTTGAACTTTAGTTGATTATGAATAAATCAACTATCCTACTTGTTGGTCAATATTCGATTGGGTCAAGAGAAATTGCTTCCATATCAAAAAATAATAAATCTTATAAGGATATAGGTCCTTCATATTTTCTTGTACAATAGTAAGGAAATATACACAAAAACAACATAGATAGAACTATGATCTATAGTAATGGAATTATTGCTTGACTTCTATGATCATTAGTTGACCATGCCATCTTTTCCAAGTCAATTTTATTATTGTTCGATATGATGAAAATTATTTTTTGGGCATACACTTCAAGCGTCCTTGGAAACAACCAACCACCAATACTCGGTCTGACCAACTATGATGCACGGTCAAATAGTTTACCAATCAAATTCTTGTCAATCAATACCACATTTAATATCTAAATATGAGTGGACTATTTGATTATACCCTAAAAAATCCATACATTAGGGATAGGGCCTAATCTCTTTCACATGCATCATGACTTTGTTGATGAAGGGAATAGGGAAGTTGTTTTTTAGGCATGTCTATTTCAAATCATGAAAATCAATGCACACACAAATTCTACCATGTTTTTGGTTTGCATGGACTGGGTTGGATACCCAGTTTTATTTCAAGTAGGCCTTGCTCAAATCATTAAAATCACTACACACGTGAAAATCAATCCCATAGAGTAAGAGAGTGCCCCAAACAAGTGCCTAAAATTATCTAATAAAGCCAAACCAATGAACATGGAGCAAGTAATAGGTTTGTCTTACCACTACCTAATTGAAGTAAAAGTGAGAAAAGGAAAGTCTATCAAATGAAATAGAACAATAAGAAAGCTTTGAATTCAAACATGGGAGGATTTTTCCCATGTTACCAAAGAAGAGGACACATGGAATATCCCCTCAATGAAGAAGCACCAAGTAAAAGGGGCAATGTTATCAATAAAATGAATAATATTGAATATGATGGTAGAAGTTATCGGATTTTTTTTCATGGAATGTTTAAGATTTATGGATATTCAATTTATTTTCTATTGATGTTGAAGAGGTGTACAAAATTCCAATGGTGATGTTAATGGACCCATAAAAGGGTTGTGGAGTAACATCCAAAATAGATTTTGTGCAATCACTTATGAACCTTAAAGGATTAGGATGACTATGTTTTCAACTTTTGATGGATATGTTCTCTTTTGACAATGATATACAAGATATCTTTAATAAATTTTAAATATATGAGACATTTTGTGCCGAGAAACGATTACAACCATAAAATGAGACATTGATAACATGGACATTGAATCATCTTCAAAGGTTTTGTGTTCTTCTACATTGTTTTGGAGACTTATATTTAAGTTGCTACTGTAGTTACTTAGTTGGATACCATGGAGAATGCCATATTCACAACATTCAAAGTGGATTACGAGAAATAAAAAGAAAGGTTGAACTCATTGTAGGATTTCACTTGGGTATATTTTCACTTGAGTAACCAATGGCAATTTTCATGGGTTTTATAGAACAACCACTTGGGTATGTGTTGTGCCTTTCATTGTTGATCCAAATTTTGATTGCCATTGCTAGGGTTAAAATATTTTTTGGAATTATATGATTGATATAAATTGATTCTATGTGCTATTTAATTTATTTATGGGGCTATGTAACATATATATAACATACGTTATTGGGACGTGCTCCCCATGCTCCCAATAATCAATTTCTATGTACATCAAATTTTCACATCACAGAGATAAAGAGCTACAGTGGGGTTGTTCCACTATCTATCCCTAATTATATGTTTAATGAAAATATGAACTCAATTAGAGACATTAACTCTCACATGACTAGTATCCATCTGATGGGTGTTCTATATGCATTAAAAACACTTAAAAACCCTCAATTAAACTGTCAACCTAGGGTAAGTAAACCTAGAGTTGTAGAAATATATATGCCAAGGTAGAAATGATGGAGGTAGTATAGTCTAAATAATGAAAGGGACTATTTAAAATCTAATCTATTCAAGCAAACAATACTAATGATAAAACCCTACGAAGAAATTTAAACTATTTACCCTAAGTAACTTTTGAACAAAGGATTGATGGATTGTCCTAGGAAAGAAAATGGAAACCCTACTTAAAGAAAATTAACTTAATCATGACAATAAGCAAAAGCAAACTATTTACCTAATAAGCAATAACAACAACAAACTACTTTAATTAACCTATTCAAATTCAATAAGCAACTATCCTATGAAAGCACGTAAATAGACAAGCAACTGCCCTATCAAAGAAAAATAGACAAACAAACAACTACCCTATTAAAGAAAGTAAACAAACAAACAAAAAACTAACTAACCTATGATAACTTCTATAGCAAGTAAACTAATCAAAATTACTCAATAAGCAACTAATCAAACTAATAAACAAGTGAACTCTATTCTTAAATTAAACTTCACAATTACTTCTAATTTATGAAAGGAAATCCTTAATCTACTAAATTGAGAGCATTATGATAATAAAAGTAATTAATAACTACTCTTTAATCTATGGTAAGAAAAGTATTCTTTAATCTACCAAAGTAAGAGGACTATTCTCTAATCTACAAAAGCAAGGAAACTATTCTCTAACCTATAAAAACAAGAAAACTCAAATATAGTGTTGATGGTTATGTCTCCGGTGTCTTATGATATCACGATGGAATTTAACAATTAACGATAACTCAGAGGGATAAACTCAATATTGACTTCAATAGCAAATTTAAAAGTGTGAATTAGGCAATCCAATGAGAACTTAGCCATTATAGAAGCAACATCAACTATCCTACATATCCATGTGATTATTCAATTATGAATTAATCATCAATAGTAAAAAAACACTATTCTAGTAAATTCAATTGCATTCTATACTAATTAAGAAAATTCATACTAAGATTCATCACTGAAATCTAAATTCAATAATCAACTTTGAATTGAAATTGCAACCTAAATCTAGAAAGGAAATTGCATGAAAATAAACTAAACTAATTCTATTCTAACAATTCAAATTGCAAAAGAGGAAATATTCATAAAACATAAATTAAATACTATTTCAGCGTATGAAAATAAGCAAACTAACTAATATTAAATGAGCAAAACTAAACAACAATTAGATAAGTAAACTAACAACTATCCATGCATCGAACTTTGCCAAAGAAACCATTATCTTCATACTTCGTTTTTAACTCTGTTTTACTTCTAACTGTTCTATTTCAGCATACATAAATTTCAACTATTTTCTAATCACACAGGGGTTAGTATCTTAAGATTAATCTTATTTTCTATTTAGTTAGAAATACATGTCATATTGATTATTCTTCATAAGAAACCTGCAAAAAGAAAACTAAAACAATTAAGCTATGAACAATTACATAGTAAGAAAAAAATGATAAAAATGCATGTACAGAAAATAGAAGAAATGACAATTGCATAAATCAAATACACAAACTAAATAACTAAATATTCACACAGACCACTGGTAGCCCCCCCAACAAGTCGTGGATACTCCTCAAAGATGAATCACGAGCTCAAGAAACATGATTTCAACTTTAAAATGAAAAATGCAGTTTACATAGTTTTAGCAAAATATGTCTAAAAATGGAAAAATAGAGTTGGATTATCCTTTTGCTCTCTAACACTATTTGTTTGACCACTAAGGTGGTATTTATACATTTACAATATGAGAGGTCGAACACTAGAAGGGTCAACCTCCTCTAAAAACAAAAAATCACATTCAATGCATCTTAACCGTCGGTGGGTTCTACAAACAAGTCGAGTCAATAAACGCCCAACATAACAACCCAATTTGGGTTCTTAGAAGCTCAGTAGATGGAGGCCACAAGCACAAAGAAAACCCATGTCTCTAATTCACCCATTACTGGTCGTCGATATGATAACCTCCAAATCGCCCATGGTTTTAGTACAGGATGGAGTGCCGGATGGAGTGTCAGATGGAGTATTGGACTGAGTGCCGGATGGAGTGTCAGATGGAGTACTGGACTGAGTGCCGGATGGAGAACCAGACGGAGTGCAAGATGTAAAAATGATCTGCGATTTTTCACCATGACACATAGAACAAGAATCAGTTTCCTGAAATAATTAAAACATGTTGAATTACACTCAAAATCGTCATAAAACATGAATCATGTAGACCTAGTATGAATCATGGTGATTTAACACAAAAACACTTCAAAAATATTCAAAAAAGGAAATACATATACACATTTGGTCAAAAAGGATCCAATTGGCATCAATATATTAACCATATCGTGGGCCCAACATTACCCCCACACCTAAGATTTTGCAGGTCCCACTGCAAACAAAAATGAATCACCCAACATGACTCGACTTGTAAAGGAGGGGTTGGATTATCTTTAGAAGCTTATCCCTCTTGCCCAATGGATTTTGTATTGGGCCTTTTTGTGATGTTTCAATTGCATCCAGAGACTATTATTGGTGGCAGTAATATCATCAACCAAATGTTGTAGAGAATTCATCTTGGCTTGTAGGACAACATTATCGTGGCGTAAATGACGACTTAGTGTTTCATGTTGTCTAAGTTTGAACTGGGGGGTTTGGAGTTTTTGGAGGATGATGATGACATGTGAGGAAGCCTTGAGATGTATATTATATCCTTGATCCTTTAAACCATGGAAAACAACAATTTTACGTCTGCAAAATTAGTTCCAAAACTAACTTCCCAAAAGCGCAACAATTCTGGCATGGCGAACTTGTGAAAAATAGGTATCCAAGTGACACCTGTAAATACAATATAGTAACTCCTATGTACAAAATGAGAGAGGTTTTTTGTTTTTGAATATTTCCTTGATAAAAACCTCTCTTGGTTTTCAAAACTTCACTTCCATTTATTAGGAAAACACGACAAGAAAACATGACTAAAACAGGAAAAACAAAGTGTTTTATTTTTCTAAAAACTAGGCCTCTAAGAGAATTGAATATATCCCAAACCATAATGTATATTCAAAAATGGAGAGAGGTTATTGTTTTTGGGTATTTTATTAACAGAAACCTCCTCTAGGTTTCAAAAATAATTTCCCATTTGTTCATAATCCAAGATTGAAGTTTGTTACTCAAACATTACAGAAGTGCAGGGTTCTCTCAGCAAAAACACAGTGTGGTCTTTGAGAGGGTTTTTGGAGGCTTTCCTAGAGGAGTTGTGGGCTAAAGTGGTATGGTTGGAAGTTTTATGATGTATTATACAAAATGGAACCATCAAACACTGCAAATGCATTCTCCAAACCTCTGAAAAACTGACCTGAATTCAAGTTGTCCAAATTTGCAAGAACGCTTGTATAGCGACTGTATTTGGGGAATTTCTCTCAAATAATAATTCTTGTGCATAAAATGAAGGAGGTTTTTGTTTATTTATATATTATTGATAAAAATTTCTTTCACTTTTGTCAAATTCATTTTCCTTAATTCATAAACCAATTTTGAAGTAGAACTTTGACCAAGACAATCATATGAAAATTTATGACAAGGAATCATCACATGACCATGATGAAAATTTATGACCTTGGATGACTAGAGGGAGAATTAATGAAACCTATACACACAAATGACCATTTTACAACCAAGATATGTCAAATTTTATTTGATAATTGTATTTTGAAAATATAACAATTTGACCTAAAAACCCTATCAATCACATGAAGAGTAAATTTGATCATTGGTGACGGAGAGAATTGATAGATACTAACAAAAGGATTGGTTTGTACTATTAGGCATGGTGAACAAGAGAATGTTTATTTCCTTTCATCAATCTGTAACAATTCAAACAAATGTTCCTCTTTTCATAAGCTTGTAATACAGATGGCAGTAAGTATTTAGCAGTTTTTATCACTCTGTATTTGTCACAACGAGTAGTTAAATATACAAAGTATTCTATAGAATAAACATAAAAATGCACAGTAAGATTATAACACACACAATGATGTCAATAGTATATAATTTAGCATAAAAATACAAACAACTGCTAATATAATATCCCAAGACATTGTAAAAAGACAGTATGACCGAATTTTAACAGAAATCCTACTTCCTCTTCTCATGGGTTTTCTATACAAATGGGTAGTGATTAGCATTTTTTTATCTCAAGAAAATTCCCCCAGACTGAAGATATGGAACGTCCTTGTGCCATGAATTATCAATAGGTATTTACTATTTTTAGAGGGGGGTTAGCAATAGGCTTCTTGGTCTTCTTGCCCGATGAGGCTGCAAGGGTATCAACAAGTTTCTTGGACTTTTGGTATAGTAAAGGAATAGCTTGAGCATGAGGGTTTGGGTGGAGTAATAGTCCGTAGATAAACAGTTGTATTGCTAGTCTTGATTGCAAGATGAGGGTTTGTAAATTGGTAAATGAACTTGTCCCACATTTTCCCCAGTTTTTCCAACTCGGCTAAGACAAGTAGTTTGATAAGATTGTGATGAAATAGGCTATTATGAGGATTGGTTACATTCTTCCTCACCTGGGAATACATCCTCTCAAGACTCTTTAAGAATTAAAAGGGAAAATTCAATGGCTTATTGAACTGAAAGTGAGGTATAATCGAAAGTGACATGCTTTAAAGACAAAATATCTACCTTCACATGTAATCAATATAGTGATGACTATGAGAGGGTTGATTATATCCTCTTTTATCCACTCCTTGGAGTATCCCTTAGCTCCAGAGATTTTATGAAATTCGGTTTTGAAAACCTTGTTATATCTTTCTCTTGGAAACTGGTGGTGTTTAAACCAGTAGTCTCCAACTCTTGGGAGCTTTATGGCTGAGACAGTTGATTCCTCAAAGACCACGAACATAGTGAATAGGAGAAGAGGCAGGATAAGAGTGTTCCATTATTATATGTTTTGCCATCGTTCTCACACAATCCATTCCTCTATCTCACATTCTATAAGGCATGTAATCATAACTTTGTAATAAACAGTTTGTAATGAAAATAAACCAGTTAAGTGGTCTATTAAGGAAATGTACAACAATTTATAACACAACGAGAATTAGAATTTCAAAAATAAAATAATTGTTGATATAATAGCCTGTATTATAAAACAACACACATAAATTTTTACAAAGATTTACTTCTTCTAGGCAATGTTATCATTTGTCAACTCATGAACCCCTCCCCCACACCTAAGTATTGTGACACCTCACAATAATAAGTATAGAAACCCAGTCAGTTCTCCCAATAGCCGAAGATTTATAGCTTATTAAGTGTAGAGATAAATTTCATAGATTAGTCTGACAAGATGGTTACAAGATGGCCCTACCTATAGTATAAGAGATCCTATATATAGATAAGAAGAGGTAGGCAAGAGAGTTTCAAGATAGTCTCAGAGTTAGTTCCCAATGGCAAGTTTATGGAGTTCATTAACCTTAGCTTAACCATACATACTTCATGTCATCTTTTTCTACAAGTAATTTCGTACATCAGGACAAGTTTAAATTTATAATTTATTTTTGTCAGATTATCATCCTCGCTAGGCAGAATGCCCCACTACTAGCAAGCATGTTCAGTACTCCGACAGGTTTACCTAGTCACACCATAGGTCGATACCCGCTGCTAGCAGACCTATTCAGTATCCCGACCAGTTAGCCTCTTACACCCTCATAGACTGACCCTCCATCTTTTAAGATTTTAGTATAATATTGTTTTATGCAAGAAGATGGGGGGACAACTCTGAAAATAACTTTTTCTTTATTTTGTTTTTCATTTGGGATGGTATTTATGTTAGAGGGTGACTTTCCGTTATATTCCTTATTGATTGTCCTGATGTAAGGGGTACTTAAGAGGACGTGGCCTATCTAAATATATGATATAATCAAGCTATTTAGTGTGTAGTGGATGGTACCATTGAGAAAGAACAGAAAGGTATCTCTAGGATCAACTCACTTTCATATTTTGTAAGTTATTGTGATGTTTCCATGACTAACCACTAATCATACCTCCTTGTTACTCTTTAATAAAGATACTTTACTCACTTACTCAGGTTTCTTGGGAAAACTATACAAGTGACCTCTAATCGTGATGGTTACAGTATCACTTCCTTATATAGAGGTGAAGGTTCAAGAGTAACTTATTTTTAAGATGCCTTGGGAAAAAGAAGATGAAAGTATTTGCAAAAATATGGCTAATTACAACAAGTCATTATTCATTTGATGCTTAGTAGACAACAAGGTTCAAATATAACAATGTTTTGAAGAAAAATCCTTATTTTATATTTCCTTGAAACTGTCTACTCCTGGTAAAATAAATACCTATAGAAATATCTAGAATTGTTCGTAAAAAACCACACTCTGAAATATCAAAAACTAATGAGATCAATGAGATCAAGTAACTAGAACCTGTATGTCATAGTTCTTTTATTAAAAGAAAATGTAAAATGAGGCTGCATTAGACTTTAAGTTAAACTAACAACACGTAAATTTTATTTATTATCTTACCCTACCTAAAAAGAAAGGAAAATATTTATTCAAGTGTAAGAACTTTTCCAATGTAACCATGTGTGAAGAAAGATAAGAAACATACTCATATCCACATAAAAAAAATTACCGCAGTGATTACTTGGATATGAAGAACCAACCAACCTACTTGTTTTGGCATCATAATGTGTTGAAGAAGAGAACAATGTTGTGGCCTGATGACCTCTTGAAACCAAATTTCAATGTAATCTTGATGTTCATCAACAATAATTTCTATGCTCTCCTTCATCATGTTATGAAAATCCTCTTCTTTTGGATCATTGATTTTTGAAGTACATAAAGGATCTGCTGAGACGGATGTTGAGAACTCCTCAATTTCAGGTCTTAATGATTTCTCTCCACTAGATGTAGTCCACAATTTTTCAGCTTCCTTCGCATTTTGGCAAGGAAAATCATTTTTTATCTCATAGGACCTTGATTCTTCTAATATTTTCGGAGAGGTAGACAAGTTCTTGACTATTGTCAAGATGTGCTCTTCCTGAAAAGAAGAGATCCCAACTATTTCTAGGATTTGAGAGAGTTCTTCCAAACTAATGGTCACCTTCGAATTCATTCTCCTAATGGTGGTAAGGAAAAAAAGGTTTTGTTGTTTGGTTCTACATAGGGCTCGAGTGGTCTTGCCTCATGTCCCACTATTACTGATGCTTCAACTTTTGTTCTACAATGCTCCCTGTTTTAGTCTCTTCAGAGACTGTTTTATCTCTTTGGTTTGAGCTAGCTATTGTTGTTCGGTATCAGTCTACAGAGTTTATGAGTGGAACGTTCCTTCCCCCAAAAATATTGGAAGGAACCTTGGTTGAAAGGTCTGATTTAGATTTAATGTATCTACCTTTTGGGTATCTAGGTCTGTTCATGAAACAAAAGAAAAAGAAAAAGAAAAATTACCATTGGATTTGGGGGAACCTGCTATAGCAGATACACAGGTTCTTACCTCTCGTCTTAAAGTCCCCCCACCACCAAAATAATGCTAAGGTTTAGAAGTGATATAATTCCTACCTTGAGACAACTCCCTGGAAACGACACCAAGAATGACGGGTGTTCTATATGCACTAAAAAACACTTAAAAACCATCAATAAAATTGTCAACCTGAGTTAAGTAAACTTAGAGTTGTAGCAATATATATATGCCAAGGCAGAAAGGCTGGAGGTAGTATAGTCTCACTAAGGAAAGAGACTATTTAAAAGATAATATATTCAAGCAAAGACTACTAATGATCAAACCCTACTAAGAAATTTAAACTATTTACCCTAAGTAACTTTTGAACAAAAGATCGATGGATTGTCCTAGGAAAGAAAATGGAAACCCTACTTAAAGAAAATTAAATTAATCATGACAATAAGAAAAAGAAAACTATCTACCTAATAAGCAATAACAAAAACAAACTACTTTAATTAACCTATTCAAATTCAATAAGCAACTATCCTATGAAAGCAAGTAAATATACAAGCAACTACCCTATCAAAGCAAAATAGACAAGAAAGCAACTACCCTATTAACGCAAGTAAACAAGAAAGCAAACAACTAACTAACCTATGATAACTTCTACATCAAGTAAACTAATCAAAATTACTCAATAAACAACTGATCAAACTAATAAGCAAGTGAACTCTATTCTTAAATTAAACTTCACAATTACTTCTAATTTATGAAAGGAAATCTTTAATCTACTAAATTGAAAGAATTATGATAATAAAAGTAATTAATAACTACTCTTTAATCTATGATAATCAAGGTATTCTTTAATCTACCAAAGTAAGAGGACTATTCTCTAATCTACAAAAGCAAGGAAACTATTCTCTAATCTATAAAAGCAAGAAAACTCAAATATAGTGTTGATGGTTATGTCTTCGTTGTCTTATGATATCACGATGGCATTTAACAATTAACGATAACTCAATAGGGATAAACTCAATATTGACTTCGATAGAAAAGTGAAAAGTGTGAATTAGGCAATCCAATGAGAACTTAGCCATTATAGAAGCAACATCAACTATCCTACATATCCATGTGATTATTCAATTATGCATTAATCATCAACAATATAAAAACACTATTCTAGTAAATTCAATTGCATTATATACTAATTAAGAAAAATCATACTAAGATTTATCATTGAAATCTAAATTCAATAATCAAATTTGAATTGAAATTGCAACCTAAATCTAGAAAAAGAAATTGCATGAAAATAAACTGAACTAATTCTATTCTAACAATTCAAATTGCAAAAGAGGAAATATTCATAAAACATAAATTAAATACTATTTCATCTTATGAAAATAAGCAAACTAACTAACAATTAAATGAGAAAAACTAAACAACAATTAGATAAGGAAACTAACAGCTATCCATCCACTGAAACTTTTCCAAAGAAACCATTATCTTCATACTTTGTTTTAACTTCTAACTATTCTATTTCAGCATACATAAATTTTAACTATTATCCAATAACACATGGGTTAGTAGCTTACGCTTAATCTTATTTTCTATTTAGTTAGAAAGACATGGAATATTAACTATTCTTCATAAGCATCATGCAAGAAGAAAACTAAAATAATTAAGCTATGAACAACAATTACACAGTAAGAAAAAGATGATAAAAATGCATGTACACAAAATATAAGAAATGACAATTGCATAAATCAAATACACAAACTAACTAACTAAATATTCACCCAGACCAGTGGTATCCCCCCCAACAGGTCGTGGTTACTCCACAAAGATGAATCATGAGCTCAAGAAACACGATTTCAACATTAAAATGAAAAATGTAGTTTACACAGTTTTAGCAAAATATGTCTGAAAATGGAAAAACAGAGTTGGACTATCATTTTTCTCCCTAACACTATTTTTCTAACCACTAAGGTGGTATTTATAGATTTATAAGTTGAGAGGTCGACCACTGGAAACAAGGTGTCTTAACCGTCGGTGGGTTCTAGAAACAAGGCGAGCCAATAAACGCCCAACATAACAACCCAATATGAGTTGTTAGAAGCTAAGTAGTTGGAGGCCATGCACACGAAGAAAAACCATGTATCCGATTCACCCATCGCTGGTCGTCGATATGATAACCGCCAAATCACCCATGGTTTTAGTGTAAGACAGAGTGTCGGATAGAGTATCGAACTGAGTGCCAGATGGAGTACCGGACGGAGTGTCAGATGTAAAAACGAGCTGCAATTTTTCCCCGTGACACACAGAATGCGAATTAGTTTTCTGAAATCATTAAAACATGTTGAATTACACTCAAAACCATCATAAAACATGAATCATGCATACCTAGTATGAATCATGGATATTTAACACAAAAATTCTTCAAAACAGGAAAATACATATACAGATTTGGTCAAAAAGGATCCAATCAACATCATTATATTAACCATATCGTAGGCCCAACACCATCCATTGGTTACTAAGTTTATCCTATGGCATCATGGTTACTATGCTAGAGGGACCAATAATCTAAAACTATAGTTGTCATGTTGATGTGGTGGTTTTCATGGAAATGGTTACCCAATATGGTCATAATTACCACGCGGTTTTTGAGGTGGATGATTTGATCAAATTACATAGAATTCATGTGTATCATGAAAAAAACTATGATATGAATGAGATAGTAAGTATTAGGGGTATGGTGTCATTAGATGAGGCAATGAATAAAATTCACTTATAATGAGCATCTTGTAATGCACAAAACTACTATGCAAGATGTGTTATAGGAGTGTCAATGGATCATAAGATAGATCTTGTTTATATTGAGGGTGTGGTGGGTTTTTGCATCAACATCAATATACTTTTTTTTTCATGTGTAGAGGCCATAGGTTGATTCAATATTGTTAAGAATATTTTGTAATAATTTTGGGTCTGTTAATTAATTTCTTATGCATCTAGTATTTCACTACCAAAAAAGTTAGAAAGAGGTACAATAGTGATGTACTTGATGGAGAAAGAACATATATATTCAAGAGACTTATGCCAATTTTACATGTAAAAGGATTTTGGAAAATAATTATAGATGAGCATTATTCTTCACATTCTAGGTCATCTATAACTTTAAGATTTAGTTTTAGGAATCCAACATGATTCACTTCAACCTTGGAGTGTGTATT
Organism: Picea mariana; assembly: GCA_032191745.1. Lineage (NCBI taxonomy): Eukaryota > Viridiplantae > Streptophyta > Pinopsida > Pinales > Pinaceae > Picea > Picea mariana. The sequence continues at coordinate 12,682 of JASDQU010208607.1, read as the reverse complement.
TACTTAGGATTCAATACACATGTGACTATGGTAGTTGATGAAAATATTGATCTTTTGAGCACTGTGTTTACCTTCACAATAGTTTTCTCCATGATGACACTAGTGTGCATTCATTCCATATAGGATTGACCTAGAAGGAATTTGAACCCATTTCCACCCCTAATGCACTATAAACCCTAGTCATTTTGATTATGAACAGACTATGATGTATGACACCTTAACCCACTATCACACCTTAAACATCATCATCGTCATCATCCTCCTCCTCATCCTCCTCCTAATTATCATATAATATAATATATTTAATTATATATTATATAATATACTATACTTATATTATATATATAATTATTCTATAATATATATTAATTCTATAATATAGTTTATATAAAATATAGAAAATAACAAAAAAATAACTGAAACAAAAGAAAAACAAACAAACCAACAAAACACACACCTAAGAAATTCACTTGTATTGCATCAGGAAAGGAAGGTTGAATGGGTATTTCCCTTCATAGGGCTTCAGTTGGTGTGAGAGAGAGTGCTTCATTTGGTTGCATAACTACTAGGTACTAAGTAGAACTTAGTTGAGCTCCCTGGTCCCCTTGTCTCCTTCTTCTTGTCATTGGTTCAAATCTGTAAAGGGGAAGAAGACCATTGTTATGAGAATTTTTCCTTTCATTCTCTCCCTTTTCCCCTACAGATATTCACCTGATCCCACTAGAAAGGAGACAACCCAAGCCCATTATCGAGGAGGATCGAGCCCACTAGTAAGGAGACAATGCGAGAAACTACATCTGGAGATAGAGACATACTCGAGCGACTATTGGAGATAGATACATATGGTAAGTAGTTGCAATAACTTGTGATGTTATAATAATTCCTATTTTTCACTTTTTAGAGGATTCAAACCCTGGTGGAGTTGAAAAATGCTCATTTTTAGGAACTTGCTTCCTCTAAACCCTATTGTGTTGAAAACAATGATCATTTTCATGAACTTTTTTTTTTTTTTTCCTGCTAGCTTACAAAGTATGTGGCCCTTCAAGAAGTGGGAAGAGATGGGCCTAAAACACTCTTTTTAATGCAGAATCAATGTATGATTTGAACCTAGCAATATCCCTCTCAACCTATTAATGAAAACCTGATTTCCAAGGTCAGATTTGGGAATTCTATGTTTTCCACCTCTATGACTCACATGGATGGAAGGTACCTAGAATAAACCTAAATTCTAGCTAGAATAAACCCCACTTGACCATATTTTACATCTGCAATATAGATGGATGAATGATAAATATCTTCATGGGTAATTTCCAACATGAAATGTAGAACCAAAGGTGCATATTTTTGTTGCCAAAATATGTTGTAATGAAGCTTAATTTGAATATTTATACATCAAAAATAAGTCTAGACTTTTTTGAAATGAAATATAAACTACAACCAGAGTTTTAGGGACAGATCTAGAGTAAGGTTGTTTTCGATAATTTTCATATCAATAGAACCAACATAAAATGAGTTTTATGAGAAATTTTTACTCTGGATGTAAGGTGGTACTAGTGCCTTATATATTCCTTGGGCATATGGGGTCTCACAAGGCTGGAGGAAGGATACTTTAATAAGGAATGAAAATGAATAAGGATGCAGATTGCAAGCCTTGTTAATATTCTCCTTGTCCTAAATGTAATGAAAATATACTAAAGAAGCTTACTACTATTGACAACCTCAAAGATTATGAATTCTAGATTTATCAAGAAAATATCATAGGTGTGTACAACCAAACATACAGGGATACATCAACATAAACCATTGCAATGATAAATACTAACAAATAGAAATAGTGTTACCAGGATTTTGTGTCTCACAATCATCAATGGCAAAGAAATAACTATCATGAACAACATGAAAATGTAGAAAGAATCCCTATCTTCAAGGGTGCATTACCAAACCATCCAATATCTTCAAAGAAAGATACAATACAAATGCACCAAGAGAAAAAATACTCAATCCTTCAACAACCATTAGTATCTCATCTTCACTAACTTTTTCATCATTACCACCTATTGCACCCTACTCTTATCCAATGGCTTCCTTGCGTTCACAAGTTCCTCGATTCGTCATAGATTCCAAACACATCATGTGGGTTTCTTTCCTTCTATGACTTGTTCAACATTGTTTCCTATTACATCCCACACTCACGTCCCTATGTATGCCTCACCTTCATTAGCTTCTTTATCACTTCCCCCTTTTGTATCCCACACTTACCCTAAGGGTCCCTTAGTTTCAACTGGTGGCTTACCTCTATCATTTGTTTTATCCCTCGATGTATTCCATGCAATGATTTGGGATTAAAAGTCATTTTCTCAAATATATGTGAGGGTCACAAAAATGTATCACATTCTTCTTCACTATGAGAATCCTAAGAGGATATACATCAATAAGTTCGATAATATTCCTAGTCCTATCGAAAATCATGGATATTTTTAATAAATACAATAGATTGATCATGTATTTCCTTAAGTCCTTTAATTGTTGTTACAGAGATGTTATGACACTATGTTTTCCATAAATACAAATTGTTCTCTCACTTCCTTAAGTAATTTGGTTATTGTTGATAGTAGATGTTTGGTCATGTTCTCTATCTTTTCAACCATTTCATTGAGCACACTAGAGATGACATGGATGATAAGCACCATTGATCTATGGGAGAGGTACTCCCAATGTGGATTCGAAATTATAAAGTTTCAAAACTTTCTATAAATATTTAATTTTATACATGTGTGGAGTTTTCTTTTTTTAATAGAAATGGGTGTATTTATAGTATATCAAAAAAAACTGCCAAAATTCAAAAAGATACAGGTGGCAAGGTTCGGGCACCTCTGTTTCTTCCATAGGAGAAAAAGTGTCTATCTATCCTGGAGAGAGATACAACCATTGTTCTATATAAGCTACACTGTTTCCATATGAAAATGGCAATAAACCTATTTAACAACAACATAAATTTACAATTCATAAAAACCTAATGCTAGATGTAGGGATTCCCTGGTTCATTATGCTGAGTTGTTGGATTCTCCTCTGTTTGGTGTGCCTCCATGTAGTGTTGAGCCTGGTTCTCTTTTGACCAAACATGATCTGAGAATCCTGTTGCCATTGGGACATGTTGGTCATTGCTAGTAGCAGAGTGGAAAGTTGATGGTAATCGAGATTCATCCATGCCTGCAGAGTGAGCTTCTTGTTGGGGATTTCCCAGGCATTGGGTAACTACTCCTATCTTCCTTGTATTTTGGTTTCCCCCCTGAGGACAATTTCCAATTCTTGGTTGTGTCTAATTTTTTGTTGTTGCATATGAGACTGGATCTCGACCATGCTTTCACGAATCACCTGGTTTTCCTATTGGAGATCATGATGTCACAAGCCTGAATTCTCTTCAATTCACCTGAAGTTTGTTCACAGAGCTTGGAATTGATCACGAACTTGTTTAGTGGCGCAGATTGGGCAGGTACAAGGGACTCTAGACCTTCATCGCATGATGTTGTGGTGAGAAAGGGGTAGGTAGGCACTGTGTAGAAGGGAGTGGAGGCTGATTGGGAGGAAGAATCAAGAAGAAGAATGTGTGGAGAGCTTTCCAGAGTCGAAGGGAATGAAGATCCAGGAGAGAGAGCTAAATAGGTTGGAATGAATCCAATTGGAAAGGATCAACATATCGTTATGGGCGGAGGGAGCCATCGAGACCCATGAGAAAGAAATATTTTTCATAGGATGAGAGGACAGAGTTGATGCTAGGGAGTGATGACAAATCATCCAGAAATGCAGACGGGGATCCTTTATTAATAGGGGTCTTGAGTGTGG
>JASDQU010208603.1:56292-76817 GCA_032191745.1 Picea mariana | reverse complement strand
CCTAGGGTTTGGCTTCTAGGGTTTGAAAAGCCTTGTCCCCAAGAAACACTTTTCAGCCATAGATTTATGTTTTATAGCTAGCCATTTTTCCAAAGAGTCTTAAGGAAAGAGGGAGGAGCATGAGGCCTAGCTTTAGTTACACCGGAATGAGCCTCCTCCCCTTAGGGTTTTGATTTGGTGGCCCTGCCATTGCAGCACCATTAAACCTAACCTTTCCATCCTTAGGTTTAAGTCCTTCCAAGCCTTAGTCTCTCTCCATTTGACTCCATTAACCCAAGGCACTAGTCTAAAACTAAAACATTGAGTCTTTTATGTTCAAAAACATCTTTCAAGCTTTCTTGACTTGAAACCCTAACTAACCCTAGCGTTTCTACTAACCTTAGTTTGTTGATGACGTCTTGCCTTATTTGAACTTTCGTTTGGATTAAAAATTGCGGCTGACTCATCCTTTGATAGCCATAGAGGTGTTGAGCAATTTCATTGGTCCAATTAGTAAAACGTTCATCTCTTTGTCTAGCTAACCTAACCCTAACTAGCTAGTGACGTCACACCTATTTTGGACTCCTACTTAGCTTAAAATGTTGTGATATTGTCACCTAGCACTTGGCATTGATGTGTAGCATATTTTCATTGGCTTAGTGTGCAAAACGTCTACCTCCTTGCCCAACAAAAACTAACCTAGAACTAGCTTGACGTCACCCTAGTAACATAGTGACGCAGCCACAATATTAGTGTATGAGCACATTTATTTGCATTGTGATATACAAGGATTTGATTTTACACATTGAATGCAAGTATCCTTTTTGTATTTATTGAAGAAGTTTTATAAGCCTTTTGTCTTTATTTGCAATCATTGACTTCGTCAATAATTACATTTACTATTTGCTCATATATGTTAAAGATAGTCATTAATATTTGAAGTACTAACCACTACAACACATTCTTTTAGTTTTATTTTCCTTGTCTCGCAAACAGGTGCCATTCAGTGGAATATCTTCTCTTTGACTATCCACTTGGCAGTAATCTGTGAAGGGAAAGCTTACTCTAACCTTTGAAGCCTTAAACCCTAGATAATTTTCCTTCAGAACCCCAGATTACTAGGGACGTCTCCCTTGGGATTAGCCACCCTAAATAGAAAGAGCTCCCCATCGAGGTGATAGTGGGTGGGGAAGCTCCTGTTATGACAGTTTGAGCCTTGACTTCAAGCTACCTAAACCTTTCCTACAAACTGTGCGATAACACCTACTTGTTGACGGGAAAAAGTGACTATCTGTCAACTGGAAGAACAAGTCTGGTCTGGGGTTGTCTAAGTAACCCAAGCCGTTTGGTGTAACTTGTTATGACAAGTTTAATGGCTTCGTTAGCCAATTTAAAGTCCTAAAATAAAGAGAAATGGATAACTAACTAGTTCTAAAAAATGTAATATATATATATATATATATATATATATATACATACTCTGGTATAACTATTGTAAATGTATTTAAGCAGAAACAGAAAACATAAAAAATCTCACTTATGAACAGTATTTACAGGTTGCAAGTTTTAATGGAAACTTACGAAATAAATGTAGAAATAATTTCTTGTGAGAAGTAGATAAAGAAAGCACATTTGAATATTTTTTGTCTTCTTTCTATAAATATAACAAAACTTGAATTAACTAAACTATGAAACACAGATGTACAGATAGTCAAAAGATGATCTAAACTTTCTGGTTTCACTAATACATAAATGACATAAATTAGAAACACAAATAAGCTAACCTAATGTTAGCTCGTGAAGTGTGTCCGGGCCTCTGTATGAATCAAGAGCATCCAACTACCATGCCTATGAGACAAATCTGTAATAGAATTATACTGAAACTATTCTGAATAAATTCATAGAATGTATTGGTAACCAAAGTTTAATAACAGAATAGGGAACACGAATTAATTTTGTGATCTTATGATCACAAATGATTACAGTCAAATAAATCTGAGTGTAACATATTCATTTTATTGTTCAACTAAATATCAAAGAGAAATCTTGATACTCAAATTGAAAAGATGACCATGGTGTCAATATTTGGAACAACAAATCATGAACGATATTTATAAAATGGACATCCCGAAACATAGAATATCAGTGAGTCTAAAGCTACAAGACATATTAAGATATCATTATTAAATAAAACAAAACATTAATGAAACATCATTCACAAAGGACTAAAGACAAAATGTTGTATACTGCTTCATTATGTTTTGAAACATCATTCGTCCATCTTTGGTTCTAGGCCAAGATGCCACTCATTTACAAAATGAAGGGTTTTTAAAGAGTCTTTGGGAAATCTCATCTTCCTATCTCTCAAGATAAGATCAGATCCATGAGATCACAACATTACAAAAATGGAGGGCCTACAACCACTCATAATCAAATTGTATCTTCAAAATTAATAAAAAAAAATTCTCATTTACAAAATGAACAGAAAAGAGATACTAATCATCTAAATCGAACATGTTCCACCTCATAAAATCAACATCAAGATATATCATGTCCTAAAAATGAAATAGGAACAAGTTAGAAACTTTATTAACAACTAATTACTAATTTTCAACTTAAAAGAGAATTGAATTCAAACTAATTTAAAAAAATATATATAAGCTACAGGTTTATGTAGCTAGTCTAAAATAGTAAAAATACAAATAGAAAATTAAAATCTAACTATTCTATTTTTTCAACCGAATCAAATCAAAAAAGAATCAAAACATACTTTTACCATTTCATAGATTAGACAAAAGAAGCATCTGAATTTATGGAGGTGTTAAAATTAGTTTTTAGCAAACACATTACCAGCCTATTCAATTTGTTTTCCAAATTAAAACCGAATTACCCTGTTCCTCATGCTGGCGATTTTTTAATTCACAATTGATTTGTTAATGAACGATTCATCTCATTAATACATCTAAGACTTCCTCCAATGATTTTATAGACATGAAATCAGACCGTGGCTTTCTCCCAATGGGTTTTGAACTGCAGTAGAGATTAGATCTGTGATAGCATAGTCTTTTTGTGGATGAACACACAATTTTTCAACAATAGGGTTTAGACATGCAAGAGCTGGAGTTTTTTATTGAGATGGAGAGGCAATTCTACTGCAATCTCATAAACAAAAGAAGGGAATATATAACTTGGAACCCATCAAAACCAATAACAGGGTTGGATCTCTGAGCAAAACAAACAAAAATGATTAGCTCGGCTGCAAAGAAATCTTGATATTTTTCCCTCCAAATAATGAGATGCAACTCTGAGACTGTATCGTTTCTAAAGAATATGCCCGCATTGAAGGTAAATCACCCCATTTCCAGAATGGGTTTTAAAGGGTTTTGGCTAATTCATAATGGTTTGCTCAGAAATGCTCCCGAAAAAATGTGTCTCTGGCATGCAATTACGGGGTTTTAAAAATAGAAAACTCAGAGTCATTCGGTTGGATTTTCCTCAAAGGTGGCATAATGCAATAGGGGCAACTCAAAACAGTTCTAGGTTTGGATGGTAGGAGTAGGAGAAACAAATCTGAGTGAATAAAATGGAAAGAAAACAAGTAAAACCCTTGCACAATCATTTTATAAACATCAAGGTTTCAATCATGAAGTTTGGGTGCTCCTGATAATGAAAACCTCGCGGTATAGGCCATGAAAAAAACCCTCTAATCTTAATGAAAACTCCTTAATTCAATTTGTCAGCAAATGATCAAGTATAAGATACGATACTTGTGTATTAACTCCCATGTCTAGTAGCACGATCATTGAATTGACAAGGGTTTTTCAAAAATATCAAAACAAAACTCCTCATAATTTGAATTAAAATGATCGAACCATTACACAAACCAAAACTCTGCTCATATCAAAATTATCAAACCATTGAAATGATAATCGTATTTATCACAAGCAAAATGTGTCTAACCACCATTCTATAAGATTTATATTTTGATTTCGTATGATGGTTTGTTGAATGATAAACCTAAGGCAAGGATCATGAAAATGACAATCCAACTTCTAAGTTTAATTCATGCTTGCAGTCATAAATTAAACATGGAAGAATCGAAAATAAACAAGTAGAAAATAATAAAATAGGATTTAGTCCAATTAGTCATAATAAACTTGTAAAAGTGTTTATAGACGGGGTGATGGCAACCACATAAATGAAATGCCTTTTGAACATGTTTATAAAAATCAAAACATGTGTGGCTGCCAACACTACCTTATCTCCTTTTTATATCACCAATGATCCTTTTGTGACCTTCCACACCTTATCTATAAATATGGATATACAACCTTCACTTGCCAATTGCCCTATTGAAATTATATTTTTCCTTAGATCTAGAACATGTCTTACCTCTTTCAATAACCATTGGTTTCCATTCCTTTTCTTTATTTGTACCTTTCTCATTCCAAAATTTCTGCATGGTGCTTCATCACCCAAATGAACTTGTCCAAAATCACCTTGAACATAATCTAGAAAATGTTTCCTATGGGGTGTGGCATGAAATGAAGCCCCTGAATATACTGCCAAAGACTCAGAAATATTATGTACAGAAAGAATCAAAGCATCTTGTAACACATCACCTATTACATTTTCTTCCTAATTTTTCTCCTACTATCCATCTCTTTATTTCTTTGGAGCTCTGTAGTATTTCTTCATATGTCCTTTCTTCCCACAATTCCAACACTTTATCTTTTCCAGTCTCGATTTGCATCTTCCCTTCCTATAATTATCGCGGTCCCTTGAGCACTTTCCTCTATCCTTTTGTCTTCCCCTATTCTCCATGTTTAACACATTACCTGATGTCTCACCTGTTCTTTTTCGTTGCATTTCCTCTCTAAGGATAACACCAAAAACATCATCAAATTTTAAAATGTTTGAACCATGGACAAAGTTACTTGCAACCATGACCAAGTCGTTCCAGCTTTTTGGTAATGAGTGTTGGATCATGTGTTCATTGATGTCAAAGGTTCAATTAATTGATATCAAAGCATTGATGTCAAGTGATTTATTGATGTCAAGGGATGATTGATTGATTAATGTCAATTTTTTTATGTATGTCTTAGATCAATGAGTTGTTATTGATACATGATGATAGATGAAGATGGATCAATGTAGTTTCATTGGTATATAATTCATTGTTGCATAGATGTAAAGATGAATCATTATTGTCTTATCATGGTTTATAAGGTGTACAAATGGATGAACTCCAAAGTGGTCCCCTTATGGTGAAATCCCTCACGGGAAGACGCTTTGCGATTGAGTTATCCTTGAAGTATGGTTATGCTTCTATGTGGAATAATGAGTTGAAGATCAATGAATTTGTCAATGAAACTATCCTAGATGGATATTTCTTGTCATGCCATTTCCGGTGGTATGTGGAATGTCACATAACTCCTCATGGTTTGAGAGTTATGGCCCTGTGAAGATGAAGGACCCTCATATGTAGGCTTGAAACCTCAAAAGGTCAAAGAAGTCAAAGTGCCTGAAAAGAAGAAATTATCATTTAAATGGTAAATAAAAGTGACAAAGTCAAGGAGGATTATTTAAATAATAAAGTAAGGTGACAAAGTCAAGGAGGAATATTTAAATTGGAGAACTTTCTATTTATGGAAAGTGGTTAACCCTAAAACGAGGAAAATAGGTTAAGTGACCTAGAAGTGACCTAGAAGATAGCTACTTGGAGAGTATAAATAAGATGCAAGGGTCTCTTGTGTAAAATGCATCTTTTGTATCTTGTGTGCATCTCTTGTGTATCTCTTGAGCATGTATTGAAGATCTATTCTGAGAGAGAGAGAGTATGGTGGATCTCATGGACCCATCAAAGCTTCAAAAAGTCTGAGATCTTGACAGCGAAACTTTCAGAAGTTCAGAAACCTTAGTTTCTGAGGTGTACACGGGTTGATAGTGTATTAGGGTGCATACATAATGAGTTATACATGGGTTGTCGGTATATTAGGGTGTTTACGTATGGGGGTTGGCATTGTATTAGGGTGCACACATGTTGGTAAAACCATGGAAACATGAAGAGATGAAGATACAGAGGTTCTAGATTCTGAGATCAAGCTCCTAGGAAGGTCTACAATGCTCAGATACATCAGATCCATCCATTGGTTAAAAAGGTATGGAAACATAGTTATCTTCATGGATACTCTTGCTTATTGTATCGCAAATGCTTAAGGCATTCTTAGAATGGCTATTATGATTTGGTTTGTATCGGTTGATGGAGTGAGAAGAACTCTTATGATTTAGTGTTGACATGATTGCTATAGTATGTTTATTTCTTATACATGATTGAGTAGCATTCATATTGTATGGTCGAGGAGCATGAGTAATTTGTTGGAGAGCTTGGATGTGTTGTGACTGGTTGTGGGTCAGATTGGACAGTGAAAGACATAAGAGAATGTGATTGTAGGATGCAGAGGTTCTGAGTGTGTGATGAAAAGGAAAATCCTAGTTACTCAGAAGTATACATAGGATGTAGTATAGACTGGTTGCATACATACACAGGCTGAAATACTGGTAGGGAATCTACATACGCATGCTACATTACCGACAGGTCGCACACCTGTGACATATTGATATATGTGGAGGATTGTTTCCTCAACTCAGTTGGTGTTTAGTGTGTAAGCTGAGTCTTACATATAGAGTTGGTGCTCTTGTAGAGTTGTACTCTATTCAGTTGTTGCTAATAAATCCCAAGGATTGAAGTCCGTAATAAAAAGAAAATTGTATATACATCTTGTGTTCTTTGTTGTGATGATTTGTTGATGATATATTGTTGATATATATTGCTACTATGTGTTCAAATTTAATTGTTCATAATTGATAGAAATAAGTAATGAGTTAATGGTGATTTCCAACTAATGATTTTTTGTGCAAGAGGAAAGTTTTGGGAAAAAGATCCCTACACTATTCACTCCTCCTCTCAGTGTAGTCAGTGTGTCCAACAATTGGTATCAAAGCAGGCCTTCACCATAATCCTTAACAAGCTTGGAGGATATCCATGGACACACAAATGGATGATGAAGTTCCAATCCTTGATGAGGAAAACTATTATACTTGGAGAATAGAGATGAGAGTACATTTGAAGGAAATGGGAGAAAATATTTGGAAGGAAACCATTGGTGGATCGGTTTCCATGAAAAACAAGTCAAAGTTTGCAGCTCAAAGGGAAGGAAAGAATAATTATGCATTGGCTCTCAAGACTATTCTTAGTGGACTCTCAATACCTATCAAAGAGAGCATGGGACAATGCACTTCCGCCAAGTATGTATGGCTAAATCTAGAAGAGACATATCAAAGAAAGAAGGAAGATATTGAAGAACACTCCATCAAGATCATTAAAGGTAAAGAATGTCCAAAAATTCTTGATTGCATTTTTTCTAGATGTGATCTTGAAAGCATTTCAAATGAAGAAAACGAATCATGTGATGATGTTGACACAAAAGAAGTTCTTGAAATAATTTCAAATGAAGACAAAGAATAATGTGATGATGTTAGCACAAAAGAAGATCTTGAAGAAATTTCAAATGAAGACAAAGAATCATGTGATGATGTTGGAAAAAAGGAATATCTTGGAGATATTTAAAATGAATTTAATAAATCCTCAAAGACCCTTGATTGCAATAATTCAAAGAGTGATGATTTTGAATATTTATCTATGAGTGAAGAAGACAATCTAGAAATAGCTTGTGTAGAGTTTGATGGTATTTATCCCGTGGAAAGGATATAACAAGATCTATTAGAACTTCTAAAGAAAGTTCAAGATGGTTTATATGAATATAGCAATGACCATTGTTATATAGAATATAGCTATCTTTTGGATAACACTAAGAAGTTTCTTAGGAGAAGTAAAAGGCACATCTTGAAGTTAAGGGAAATGCTCAAGGAACAAGAAGAGAGTAATACAAATCATTTAGAAGAAAAGGAAGAAGAGATCACAAGACTAAACAATGAAAAAGAAGATAAGAAGTTAGATGATGATACTAGCAAATTTCTTGAAACTATTTTTCATCTCAAGACCCAAATTGAAGAAGCCAAAAGGGTAGAGGAACTATTGAAGAATCAAATAAATGAAAAGGAAGACTCATGTCATAAGATAGAAGATGAAGTTGTTGATCTTAGAAAGAAAGTAGAGAAGTCGAATAAATTCTTTAATAGCTCACAAATCTTGAATGATATCTTGGAATGTCAAAGATCACCATATGATAGATCAGGCTACAAGGGAGAAGATACACATGATGAAGCAAGCACCTCGAAGAAGCATGAGGAAAGTCCCTCAAAAGATGAATACAATGTTGCAAATCCACCATGTACACATGGAAAGGAAAGTTTCAAAAGAACAAAGAAAGGAAGACATCAAGAAGACATCCTTACACTTCAAAGAAGATGGACACCAAAGAAAAGGTATGAAATCATTTTTCATGGTCAATGTTATTCATGTAATGAATATGGTCAGAAAGCTTTGGAGTGCAAATCTTATGCAAGGAGAAATGAAATAAAATTTCATAACACCATAAGGTGTTAGATATGTGATAAAGTAGGACACATTGTTGTTCACTGTAACACCATGAGGTGCTACAACTGTAGTGGATTTGGCCACAAATCCAAGGATTGATGGAACACAAGAAGAAAGTCCATGATGAGGAATTGACATAGCATGACTATAAGAAGGAATGAAGTAAGGAAGGGAGACATATTTGAAAAGATGGAAGCTCAGAGCTATAGTTATGAGAAGAAGGGACACCCTCAAAAGTGGGTGAAAAAGACCGAACAACCATAACAGAATGGAAGCCTTGAAGGAAGATTAAGTATGTCATCTACTGAAGAATACGTGGGTGACAGTGGTAACATTCATGTACATATGCATGTTGAACTTGAATAGGTTGCATACATACGTGAGTTGTTGTGAAGTAGGTTGCGTATAGGTGGTAAAGCCTTGGGAAAAAGGCAATGCACATGGGTTGCAGCTTGATGTGATGGTATAACTCTGTGTTGCAGGGTATGACATGGTTTGTTACAGGTTCTGACACTCTTTGCTGCAGATTTTCATGATTCCATATTGGATTATGTAATGTGATTATAAAAATAATGAAAGGATATTGTTGGCATAGGGGAAGACTCAGGGTTCAATGCTCAAGAGTGCACCAAAAAAAACCTAAATACCGACCCTTTCGGCAACACCTATGAAGCAGATGAAGTCTCACCCAAGGTAGAGGCAGGGGTGGTTGAAAGACTCAGGTGTCTGCAACCTTAGCTGGGACACAGATCTGTGATTATATCACTTACAATGCACTTAGCATCGATCATTCATAAATATTCAACCCTTATTATACTTATCAGATAGCATAGAGCATCGCAGCATTTACTTAGATCTAAGATATATTAGCACTTAGCAACAGTAAAATATATCAGATCGAGTAGATCGACACTAAGCATCTTCATCCATATCAGATCTAACATTCATACACATCTAATAATCACAAAGAATAAGTAGATCTATCTAAATATATCAAATAACTTAGAAAAGAAAGAGATAAACACATCAAGTCAAAGCACAAAGCATAATACACAAATTTATGTGTTTCACCCCCTCCCTGGGGCTACATCCACCAACTCTTCTTATTCTTTATTGGTATCTTCAATCGTCAGTTACAAGATAGAGCCTCAAACCCTTCTTTGCATAGGACAGAATATCTACATAGCTCGCTATATCCTTCTTCCATACACTTCAACACAAATCTTACAACAACTTGCACTTAGCTCTGTAAGCCTCTTACAATCATGCACAAAGCATTGACAATCTGCATATGATCACACATATATAACTAAGTATCTATTTATACATTACAAAAGTGGGCCTAAGCGTGGGTAAACCCACGAGCTGACATGCCTTTCCCATTACATTGATCCAAAACCCTAAAAGGGGCCCAAAAGTGGACTGATATCCCATGATCTCTTCTTCACCTAATGCTCCATCTTGATAGGCTGTCGAAGTCCAAAAATGGTCAAAATGACCAAGGTTATCCCAAAACTTGGTCAAGGGCCAAAAGGCCCCCAACACTCACCTATGACTCATCCTGAGTCACTCTGGTCTGCAGAATTCTACTTTGAAAGCCTCGATCTTGGCTCGAGCTGCTTCGACCTACTGTTTTGTTGTGGCCTCCTACTGGGTGAATTCCAAGATCACTATGTCATTTACTGGTCCTTCCAGGCACTATTCTACAGTGATGACGACTTTCTCAAGCTCTGCTTCCCTAGCTTTTGATCTCGGAAAATAACAAGCATGCCTTGTCTTGCACCGATTGGATTCACTGAGTGACTTCCATCACTTTTATCTGGATCATATGTATCTGTTGTTGAGTTGTGTGTTGTTCATGAGATATTTTTATTCTATCCACTGCAGACAGGGCCTTCAGTTGCGCTTGTAATGTATCCGCATGCTACTTTTCTTCCTGAAGTTGCGACTCCAGCACTTGTAACTTTGGATTCTCTGTAAGGTTCTCATAAGTATGGGTTCTCTGGTTACTGAGATGATTTCACTCCAAGGAAAGAGCTTTCAATCAGTCAACTACACTACAAGCAGTTGCTTCTCATTGGTCTCTTATCTCCTGAGGGGTCTCAGGCACAATGCAGAGTTCTATATCGGCAATGCACTGTTGAATCTTCTGTATAAATTCTTCAAGTTGTGCCACCTACTATGGAACTCTCTCTTCAGCTTGTACTTTGATAACATTCATAGAGTGGAGTGCTTTGTTGACTAGTTCCTTGACATCAAGCTGATCTGCGAGAAACTATTCCTTGCTTTGTTGTAGCTCTACTTTCTTTTTGTCCCACTATACTTGAAGAGAAATTTTTTCTCATTCGACAGCACTGCGCTGCTCGACAAGTAATCCCTATACCTTTTTCAAATCTTGGGTGGCTTTTGCTATGTCTTCTTGAGCTCATCGAACGCGAGCTTCGACCATATCAGCAATCCGGTGAAGTTGAGCTCGTGTTGACAGGCAAAATTGACCGCTCGTCAACTGGAGGGGTGGATCCAGTCTAGGGTTGTCTAAATAACCCAAGATATTTGGATTAATCCACTCCGATGGGTTTAGCGGCTCCATTGGCCGATCTAAGTCCTAGGAAAGTGAAAAAACTAAGCTAAAGAAACTAATCTAAGTGAAAAACAACTACTACAAACTATGTACAAATCTAAAATATATATACAGTTTACTAACTGATCTTATAAAACAATAATTATACTTATTAAATGTTCAGTTATCAATACAATTAAATTTCAATTATATATACAGTATTTACAAAATACAAATTTTGACCGAAATCTGCAAAATCATCTGTAAATTGTTTTATGACAGCGAAGCTATTATTTTTTATTTTTTATAACTTTTATGAAAAAGAAATAAAACAACAACTATCTAACTGAGCAATAAAAGTAATAATCTGTACTATATATCTATCTAAACTACAGAGAATCCTCAAATTGATTGACTATTAAATTGCAAATAACAAACTAACTTGAAGTAGCGCTTCCTATTTGTCCTGTGCACAGTACTGGGTTTAACTGTTTTATGGGGGAAACCCGCACCAGATTTTGCAAAAAGATTCTCGTAAATAGGAAGCAGGGATGCCCTTGAATACGAATTATAGAACAAACAAGAGATATAGCAACAAAATTTTTATAGTTTACAGATCATCACATTAAGATAAATCCTAGTGCGAAGATTTGTACATAACTGCTCATTTAACCAAGAATATTAACCTTCTATTCATTAAACTAAAACAGGGTAATTGTTGTAAGTAAAATGAGATACATCAAATATGGACAACACTTAAATCATATCACATCAACCTGTAACAAATCTTGATATCTAAAGTAGTCAATAATTTGATTACAAATTAAAATGCACAAAAACTTGAACAAAAGTAAGATAAATTGAAGCTAAAGTCGTACAACAAATTTACTTTCATTCGAGTCTGTATAATCATCAGTCCATAGTATTTGTTCTCCCAACAGTGATGATTTGTTTAAAAAAATTAATAAGTATATAAAGGCCACAGGATGAAACATTCCTTGTGGAAATTATCAAAAACTGTTTGCAAAAAATATGGCAACAATCTCCCAGATTCCTATTTCTATCTAAGACTAACAACCTAATCCAAAACTGTGTAACAAAAAAAATGTTTTAAAATGCCATAATCGATCCAATTCCCATTGAAATTCATGTGTACTTGTAGAGGCACAAAAAATAAACGATTTTAGATTGTGTTTAATTGTAAAAATCAACAGAAATTCAAATATTATGACTAGCTATAGAATCTCATGATTCTGTAGCTGGTCATATTTACAAACAAAATCGTATAAATTAATCCAATGGTAACAGAAATGTATGTGATCTATCAAACAAATCCTTTATTACTAATTCAAAGAAAACATAATCGTTTATGCTAATTCAAAACAAACAGAATCGTTTATGCTAATTCAAAACAAACAGAATCGTTCTAAAATCATTGTTGAAATATCATACCTTGTCTTTAGGGATACGATTCGGTCAGGATACTTTTGAATTAACAATGGCAGTGGCTGCCTCTACATTTTTCAACACGACAGAGCCTGTGGTCTTTTGCCTCTTATCGTTAGCTTGCAGTCTGTCATTTTCCTTGGTTAACACAGTCACCCGGTCCTCCAAGGACTTGATTTGGGATTGCAACAGAGGGACATCTGTATAGTATCGTTCGAGCCATGAGTTGTATTCATTGCACTGTGGTTGATCAGGCCGAGTCACTGCAGGTGAGGCATATTTTAAATTACCAGGGGTTCCGCTGTCAAACTTGATCCCGGAGAAGTTGGGGTCATCTTTAAGGCACTGTGGGAGGTTGGATACGTAGTCATAGGTCTTGACAGAACAAAGGCCGTGTGAGTATGGGTACTCCTCGGTCATAAATCGCTCAATTTCATAATCCGAATCTTCACTTAAAACAATTGGTTTCTGATCTATGTTTTGTTTAGGCTTATTGCGAGCACACCTTGATACCCAGTGTGCAGCCTTCTTACCCTTGCCATTGACATCGTTATTATTTCCCTTACCCTTTTTCTTTGCAGGCCTATTAATAGGCTTAGCACTGTCTTTTGAACATGAGTCAGGCAGGGTGTCGGGTAGGTCATAGTTCGGGTAGATCGAGGGTTCAATAGCGGGTAAGAGTGTAGGAGGGGGCACGACAGGCCCGACAAGGGTTTCGGTGACCACAGTTTTGTCCACTTGACCAAATTCAGGAGTGGCAAAGCCATTCCTCAACAAGAAAGCTTCCCAATAGTCTCCACTCAACCTCAAATGATGGAATATGAAAATTTTAATTAAACAGTGGTGGAAGAGGCTGGAGTCAGCCTTAAATTGTTTAGCCATTTTATACATACTGCGAAGAAGGAAATGCGACATATTCAAAGGAAAATATATGAAACTCATAAGCAGCCATAGGTGGTATAGGAAAACTAAACCATATCTACCTTCGCATGTAAAAAATTGCTTAATAATGGCCAAAAAATCATGCCACCTAGAATTAAGGGTTGTAACCAGCATACCTTTGTCACAACTGATAATTTTTCTTAAGGTAAACATGAGCGGCCATGGCACTTCATCCACCTTCGAATTATTAAACCATTTCTGCCCCTTAGCTGACAAACCAATGGCTGAGATGAGAAATTCCCCGTTCAATTCGAGTTGGATGTCCCCAACTTTGGCCCTGCATCCATCGAATGTGAGGGAAAATTGCTGAGCGACTGCGAGGTTGAAACCCTCAAATTTTTGAATGAAAACTAACCATCCATTCCTCTCTAGGTCCGCTCGGGCGTTATCAAATAACAGTAACATTTGGACGTCTTTGGGTTCTATGTGCACTACAAGAGCCATAAAAGATAGCACACAGTCAACAGGGTAAATGGTGAGGGGGTTTGACAGGGTAGACACAGGACTAATTCCCACAGTTTTTCCCAAAACAAGCAGAGGTAGCCCGAGGTGCAAGGAAAACATTAATGCTTATGTGTGCGAGGGTGGTGGAGTCAATCGAAACCATGCAAAACTATCATGTTGGCATGTACAATCGACGGTGCCTTGGTAATTCAAATCACTTTTGGTGTGTGTTAAAAACAATGTAAACAACATGTTAAATGAATAACCATTGAAAACCATGACAAGTCGATCCGAATGTTTGAACAAACAATAACATTTGTATGATTTAAATCAAAACAACATGTCGAATATTGCACCAAAGATTTAATCATAAAATTAATGCGTTCTATGAAACCATTGCACCAAGGATTTAATCAAAGACACCAAAAATCATTGCATCATGAAACTATAAATTGAAACCATATTAACAAAAATGCAAAGTGAATAAAGGTATGGTGTTTTGACAAATGTATGACCTTTAGTGAGATAGAGGTGAAAAAATTATGACCACATGAACAAAAGGATTCATCACAATCCAAAGATGATTTTAATGCTATCGACATGACTTCCAACTCAAGGTTTTGACGCTTGCAGTTGTGAAAATGAAAACGAAAGGCAGGTGTGCGAAAGCGAAAGATAATAGTGTCGTTTTGTTTAAAGAATTGCGACGAGTATTAAGGGTTCAAAACCCTTGTGTAGGCAGCGTATAAGGAAAAAATAAGAATTGCAAGATGGCTTCCAACAATGGCAACACACTGGTAGAAGAAGTTATCTCTACCAAAAGAACAAATCCAGATTAGGATAATTAGAATAATACAAACTAAAAAATAACCAGAAAATTGTTTAAACATCGTCATCAATCATAAAAATTCCAGCTGTGCTTAAAAGATGCAAACTGATAACAGTCTTAATAAAAGCGAGTCATCATATTAAAGATAAAATATCCAATACTGTTGACAGAGCCACTGCTGCTAGTAGGCATCCATAGCCTCGATAGGGTTGCCTTTTAACCCACTCTGATATCCGTATCCTGCCAAGAAGTTCCAGATCAGAATAAAGGACATTTTAAGGTCAAGAGATTCCATATTTTCAAATTTTCATATACCCGACATTGCTTCGGTACCAGCAGGCCTGTTCAGTACCCCGAAGAAGTTGTCTTGGCATCATGCATGCATTTACCCACTGCCAGCGAACCTGTTCAGTATCCCGATGGGTTTACAAGCACTTCCGACAGCTCTTTAATGATTTATTTGATTTTTAAAGATATATAATTGAGCGGGGTGGCACTGAAAATTATGATATTTTGGACATATTTTTACAGACCTTGAGAGAATTTTTTAACTGTCCTTCATTAAGATCTAGAGATGATTTATTAATAAACCAACCTTCGAAGGCAGGGAAACATATTTCGAGTTATTCCCTTAAGGAACAGAGACAGCGTAAGAAGATAATGGATGATCGTGATAGGTTTCAATTACAGATTGGAATCAATAAAATCTTTCAAACAACAGGATTTACTTAACATGACTATACATTCTAGAAGGCTTATCACAATTGATGTTTAGACAACTTTTCAGCAGTCATTTCAGAGAAAAAAAAAATTATGTTTTCTTTGTCTGAACAGTTCATAATGCAAGTATGTGTATTTCCAAAAGCAAAAACTGATAAGTATAGGGAGAAATCAAAACCAAAATAGAAAAAGAAAAGGAAACAAAAGAAAAATATTTACAAAGTATACATGGGGTTGTCATCAAGAAAAATACCTTTTTAGAGCTTGGTCATTCACCGGATAGGTGTCTGGCTGTCCCTCTAGATTTTGTAATCGGAAAGAGCTGGGACCCAATTTCTTAGAGATTAAAAATGGTCCTAGCCATAAGTTCTAAAACTTCTTGTGTTTTCCCTTTCCTTCATGTGGTTTGTCCCATTTCAAGACAAGGTCACCTACTTCGAAGTTCCTGTTAGAGGCAGAGATGGAATCAAACCAACTTTTGATCACTAGTTGATGCTGATCTAACTTACGTTTTGCTTGAGCCCTTACCTCTTCTAGTTTTATTAAAGCGTTAATTCGATTTTCCAAAGGGGGGTAGTCTTCTTCTTGTATTTTCTATGATAGCTGTAGTGAGGGAAGAAGAATATGTGGTGGCAGAATTACTTCTCTGCCATAGATGAGAAATAAGGGAGAGTTACCCACAACAGTTTTCAGTGTTACTATATCAGCCCAGATTGCGTTTAACAGTGCATTATGCCAATTTTTGTGATTTTCAGATACCGTTCTATTGATGATTTTAATCAGATTCTTATTATTTGATTCTGCCAATCCATTGCCCTGAGGGTAGTAGCTGGAAGAATATATCAATTTAATTCCTTTTTCTAGAGCGAACTCACTCATCTCAAGAGATGAAAAATAATAAGTGGTATCGAATACTAAACAGTCAGGGATACCAAAACGAGTAATAATATTTGAATTTAAAAAGACAATTACCTGACTAGTATTTACAGCTCTTAAGGGGGCAACTTCAGACCACCTAGTGAAGTAATCTATGGTTGTTATGATAAACTTATGCTGCTGTGAGGATGGCGGATTGATTGGACCTATAATATCAAGACCCCACTGCTAAAAAGGGGAGTCTACTGAAACAAGCTGCAAAGGAAAGGCTGGTTTCTATATCCGCCCGGATGCTTTTTGACAAATAATACACTTGCGACACAAGGCATGAGCATCTCTAAAAAGTGTAGGCCAGCAATAAACTACTCTTAAAACTTTATGGGCAGTGGTGTCCCCACCGAAATGCCCACAAGCTTCTCCTGTGTGCAATTCTAGTAAGACCTTTTCTACTTCATCTTTCTCAAGACAGCGCATTAGTACTCCATCAAAATTTTGACGAAACAGAATACCATTAATCAACTGAAAGGAGGCATATTTTAATCTTAAATCTCTTATTTTAGTGGAATCCAAGTGATGGGGGGCTGACCCATGTTCAAGATAGAATTTTATATCGTCATACCAGGGACTGATAGAGTTTTGTGCACAACAGATTGAATTTTGATTGTGCTGTCCTGGGTTTGACATATCGTTTTCTTGTTGCTGTCCTACTGCTGAGTCAGTGACTAACTTGCATAACCCTTGGCCTCTCACTATTTTTTCTGGGGTGATTTCTATGTCATACTCTTGTAAGGAGATAACCCAGTTCACCCTCTTTTTGCCTAATTCTTTCTGCACCAACAGATTTCTGACGGCTGGGTAAGGGACAATAATTTTCGTCCTAGATTTCAAAAGATAAGATCGAAAGTTCTTGATTGCTTTAAAAATAGCATAGGCTTGCTGATCTACCGTTGGGTAATTAAGTTCCATGCCTTTGAAAACAGAGCTCATAAAGGAAATTGGGACTTCATTGTTTGAGTGTTCTTTTGAGTTAGGACAACAGTGTAGGAGCGGTCAGAAGCAAATGTGTAGAGCATGAAGTCTTGTGAAAAGTCGGGGCTCATGAGAGAAGTAGCGTCTATTATGGCCTTTTTTATTGAATTAAAAGATTGGTTTTCTAAGGGTCCCCAATGATATTGTGCGTCTTTCTTAATTAAATTCTGTAAAGGTCTCACCATTTCGGAGAAACTATGGACGAATCTCCTGACAAAGTTTATCTAGCCTAAGAAAGACTGTATAGACATTTTGGATGAGGGAGGGGGAAGTTTCGAGATGAATTGAGTCCTTTCAGGGTTGATAATCATCCCTTTGCTTGACACAATAAATCCTAAGAGTTTACCTTGTTCTACTGCGAAGATAGATTTTTTAGGATTCAAGGAAATGTCATACTTACGACATCGCTGTAGAACGACTCTCAAATGAGCTAGATGATCAGTTTTATTTTTAGAGAATACAATAACATCATCTAGGTAAACCATGACAGATTGATTGATTAAACCTCGAAAAGCGATGTCCATCACTCTCTGGAAAGTGGCACCAGCATTAATGAGTCCAAAGGGCATTTTCCTATAAGCGTAGGTGCCCCATGGAGTGCGGAAGGTAGTTTTAAGTTGGTCTGGAGGAGACATCAGGACTTGGTTGTACTCTGAAAAACCATCCAATAAGGATAATCTTTCAGAACCAGATACCTGTTGAAGGATCTGTTCCATGGGTGGGACAGGGTAGTTGTCTTTATCAGACGCTCGATTAAGGTTTCAGAAATCGATGCATAGTTGGATTTCACCACTCTTCTTCCAGAAAGGGACAAGGTTAGAAGCCCATCGCATGTGCCTAACTGGGAAAATTATCTTAGCATTAAGGAGTTTATTTAATTCTTTTTTGACGGTCGGTTCGAGCTTAGGGTGCATTTTTCTTAACTTTTGTTGAAATGGCAAGGTTTGGGGTTTCATAGGAATGACGTGTTGTATGATGTTAGGGTCAAAGGTTTTTAGGTCGTCATACATCCATGAAAAAACATATTTGAATTCCTTAAACAATTTAATGAATGCAGCTTTCTCTTGTTCAGAACACCCCACCCCTAAATTAATGCACTGTGGATTGTCATTAGTTCCCAAGTTTACTTTTTTCATACGATAAAGAGGAACTATTTGTTTTACAGTTGACCGATTTTTTGAATTTGTCTTGAAGATCATAAAAAATTTTCAATCTAACTACAGATTTAGGGATAGAATTTACCATGTCCGATGAAGATTCAGGAGATCGTGGATTTGGTATTACCGTGAAATCGTGCATATTGTCGTCATGAGTGCATTCGTCGATCATCGCACCTTGGAAAGTTTCTTTCATATGCAGGAAACTAATAATTTGTTGATCTTCGTCAAAGACTCTCCAATTCGTGATGTTGTCGGGAATGGATGGCCTGAACAATAGTTCAACGGAGAATGCATTTAGGGACAAGCCTTCTACAGGGAAGAGTTTCGAAGCTATGTTAGCTAATAAATCGGCTTTCAAATTATTCAATCTAGGAATAGAATTTATATTGAAAGAAGAAAACTTATTCATCAAATTCCATACCTCAGATTGGTATCTTTTGAGATGTGGAGATAAACAGTGGATAGAATCTCTCACCTGTCTAACCACGATTTCTGAGTCGCCAAAGACAGTCAAATTTTGAATGTCCATATCTAATGCTTTTCTGAAGCCTTTCAATAAAGCCTCATATTCTATTGTGTTGTTAGTACATTCAAATTCTAACCTGCATGCAATCAGGGTTTTGTTACCTGCTGGATCAATAATAACACAGCCCGCACCAGCTCCTTCCTTGGACTTTGACCCGTCAAAGTAGAGAGACCATATTTGATTTTTATCAGGTGCATGAGACCATTGTGTAGAAACTGTTGGCCGCATATATGCTACAACCTCGGACTGTTGTTCTGGATTAATGATAGTAGAAGTATCGGCCATGAAATTTCCGAAAATGGTATCCATCCCTTGTATTTCAGGTGAATCGGCAGAAGGTGTAAATGGTTCATTGGGATCATTTAAATATGTGACTGTGAGCTTTAGGTACTGTTCACGATTTACCTTGATTTTTTTGGGCTTGCGGTTCTCGGGCAGCAACAGGTGAGACCAATCTGTCGCAAAATAGCCGTGTAGCTGCTCTGGTCAGTCTCTGCTTAAAAACAAACCATAAACTTCTGAAATATCCACAATAATAATATCAATCACTTGATGAAATTTGGGGTTAGACGATAATCTTATAAGCACATTCCTTAATTCACCTACAACTTTAACACTAGTTCTATCAAGTTGGATGATCTTTAAGGTGGATGGTTCAACTTCAGCATTAATCTTCTGACACACAGACCATGGCATTACATTGGATGACGCTCCTAAATCTACCATACAATTGTGCACATTCCTATTAAAGATTTTGAAAGTTAACAAAAATGGAGGTACATTTCTGCGAGTACTAATGGTGGAAGCTTGTGGCTTTTTACTCGCAGACTCTAAAGCTAATTTATCGACATTCGTTACATTATTTACAGGAAGGCCTCCCTTCTCGTGAGGATCGAAATTGTTCTTAGTAGAAGCCTTCTGAGGAACTTTTGGATTGTTCTGAACAACTTTGTTACTGCTTGGATTACCGTTTTTGCTATTCTCTGTGATATTCTGTAACATTTTTTGTAGTAGAAACGGAAATTTTAATAATTCATAAATAGAAATGTTAGCCTTTAACTTTTTTAGATCTTCAACTAAATCATACTCTAAGTTTGGGTTTACATGACTTTGTTTAGTATCATCTGGTTTAGACTATTTTGGGGGAAAATTCGTAGTGTTTTCAGAAGAAGTTTTGTTTGCTATCTTACTCCTAGTATTGTAGGGATGTACTGTCTCGAAATTAGCTTGAAAAATGCTATCCGAGAAGTGTCCAAAGATGTTTGGAGAAGATTCTTCTTCTTCAACTGTCTCTTGTTCAACTACTTCCTCAGGGATCTTAGGGGGCATCAAGTTATCCTGGGCTTCTAGAATTGTTTGAATGGCGAATTGTAGGCTTTCTAGATTTAGGCCCTCGGTATTTGAATTAGGTCGGTTGGTGGGAAAAGGATTCCTAAACGGGGGTTTGTAAGGCC
>JASDQU010208603.1:38182-56192 GCA_032191745.1 Picea mariana | reverse complement strand
AGATCTTCCCCAGTAAAGACTGATAACCCAAAGAGAGAACCTTTGAAATGTTGGGGTTGTGGAGAAGAACATCTACTAAGGAATTGCCCGCACCGACAATAGAATAGCCAAACAATTTACAACATTCAAGAAGCTACCACTGTCAATGAAGTGGCCAAGAGTGTGTCGCAAATTTATGCAGCCTTGGATAATAACCAAGTTGACCACCAAGCTTCAGTGGTGGAAATCGAAGGTATGATCACCAACCATCTAGTGTCCATTCTGATTGAACCTGGTTCAAATTTGAGTTATATAGTCCCTAAGGCTATGGATAAATGTAAACTACAACCACATAAAAATTCCAAGCCATGGTTGGTATAGTTAGCCACTGGCACCAAAAGAAGGGTAGCGGAGGTCATACCAGCCTGCCAATTCATTATGGGTGAATTCCCTACCCAAGCAACCCTTAACATATTACCCCTGGGATCGTATGATATGTTGATTGGTATGGACTGGCTAGCCACCCATAAAGCCAAACTAGACTGTTACCATAAAACCTTGGAATGTGTAAGTGAAGAAGGAAGAAAAATAACCCTTCAAGGAATCCAAAAACCTGTCTCGGTGAGACAAATATCAGCTCTTCAAATGAGAAAGTATTGCAGAAAAGGATGTCCACTATATGAAATACAGACGTTGAAAACAATTGAAGGTGAAAAACCAAGCCTCAAAGACCACCCCACACTGAGAGAATACAGATATGTATTTCCGGAAGAGGTACCGGGTTTACCTCTGAGAAGGGACATTGACTTCTCAATAGAACTTGCACCAGGAGCTGTACCAGTGTCTAGGACACCCTAGAGGATGAGCACACTTGAGCTAGTTGAACTTAAATTACAAATTAAAGAAATGATGGACAGAGGCTATATCCGTCCCAGCATGTCTCCATGGGGAGCGCCAGTCCTGTTTGTGAAAAAGAAAGATGGTACCCTCCGACTGTGTATAGATTATAGACAACTAAATAAGGTAACCATAAATAACAAGTACCTCTTGTCCAGGATCGATGACTTGTTCGATCAATTGGGAGGTGCCTCTATATTCTCAAAGATTGACTTGAGATCTAGATACCACCAAGTCTGAATCAAGGGAGAAGACATCCACAAAATTGCCTTCAGAACAAGATATGGTAACTACGATTTTGTGTTAGTGCCATTTGGATTTACCAATGCCCCTTCAACTTTTATGTGCTTGATGAACAATGTGCTCAGCAAATTCCTAGACAAATTTGTGTTGGTTTTTATTGACGACATATTAATTTACTCTAAGACTAGAGAGGAACATGAGGAACACCTTAGGCTTGTGCTTCAAGTGCTAAGAGAGCATCAGCTCTATGCCAAATTTAGCAAGTGTGACTTTTTCCAGAAGCAAATACATTACTTGGGCCATGTCCTATTTGAAGAAGGGGTAGCAATAGACCCTGATAAGATCAGGTCTATCATGGAATGGCCTACCCCGAAGGGCGTTTTGGATATCAGATCCTTTATGGGCTTGGCATGATACTATAGAATATTTATAAAAGGATTCTCCAAGATTGGGAGCCCAATCACTACCCTCCAGAAGAAGGGGACAAAATTCACGTGGAAACAAAAATGTGAAGAAAGGTTTCAAACCCTGAAACATCTATTGACCCACACACCCGTATTGAAGATCGCCAATTTCGAAGCCGATTTCCTCGTGTGCACAAATGCATGTAAGGAAGGCCTTGGAGGATCCCTTATGCAAGGAGGAAGTGTGGTCTTCTATGAATCCTGAAAATTGAATGAGCACGAAGTCAACTATGTGACCCATGATCTAGAGTTGGCCGCCATAGTGCACGCCTTAAAAATGTGGAGGCATTACCTCCTAGGAAGAAAATTTGTACTTATGACAGATCACTGTGGATTGTGATATCTATTTGACCAACCAAAGATCAATGCCACACAAGCTAGGTGGATGGCCCTCCTCAGCGAGTTTAATTTTGAAATCAAACATATTAAGGGAAAAAAAAATAGGGTGGCCGATGCCCTTAGTAGAAGCATGAAAACAATTCACCTGGCATCAGTAAGCACCTATGAGATGGATGTCAAGGAAAGAGTAAAAAATGCACAAGATACAAACACATTCTTCCAGACCGTGACCTCATACCTACAACAAGAACCCAACGGGATAAAGTATGTAGGCTACCAGATGATGGAAGGAGGTCTGCTCGCTTACAGAAATAGATTGTATATTCTAGATTGTGATGACTTAAAGAGGTTCATAATGGATGAACAACACAAAAGACCCTACATTTGTCATCCAGGATACCAAAAGATGATCACGGCCACCAGGAAACAATTCTATTGGCTTGAATTGAAGAAATACATAGCTGAGTACTTAGCCAAATGCATAGAATGCCAACAGGTAAAAGCAGAACACTGACACCCAACAGGATTATTACAACCTCTACCAATCCAAAAATGGAAATGGGAAACCATCTCCATGGATTTCATCAGCAGATTACCAACCTTGACCAAACAGAATAACGCCATCATGGTAGTGGTGGATAAATTGAGCAAGTCCACTCATTTTATCCCCATCAAGTCGACTTGTAAGGCAATAGACAATGCCAACGTATTCATGAAGGAGATATTCAGACTGCATGGTATGCCAAAAGAGATCGTGTCTGACAGAGATACGAAATTTACTTCCAAATTTTGGAAAGCACTGATGGATGGTTTGGAGACCAAGTTACTATTTAGCACAACCTATCACCCTCAAACCGACAGACAGATGGAAAGGGTGAACCAAATATTATAAGACATGCTTAGGATACATGTAATGCATCAACCCAAAAAGTGGGAAGACTACCTGCCATTAGTATAATTCACCTACAACAACGACTACCAAGAATCCCTGAAGATGAGTCCTTTCGAAGTCCTCTATGGTAGGCCATGCAATAATCCAATCAATTGGAGTAATCCCATAAACAGAGTTACTATTGGACCTGACATGTTGAAAGAAATGGAATGACAAGTGATTCAGATAAAACATAATCTAAAAGTCGCTCAGAATCGACAGAAAAGTTATGCTGACCAAAAGAGAACTCCAAGAGAGTTTAAGGCGGGAGACTACGTATATCTCAGAGTTAGACCCAGAAGGAGTTCCTTGAAGACTCGATCTTGTGCCAAGTTGGCACCTCGATATTGTGGACCCTTTGAGGTTCTAGATAGAGTGGTACCTGTAGCCTATAGGCTAGCACTTCCTCCCACAGTAAAAGCACATAATGTTTTCCATGTTTCATTATTGAAGAAATATGTACATGATTATAATCATATAATTGACTGGTCTGTGATCCTTCAGGAATCGGAGGGAGAATTCTTGCCAGAACCTCAATGCATATTGGACAGAAACCTCGCTCAGGAACCGAACCATTGCGCAGGTCAAGGTGCAATGGAAACATTTTGGCCCAAATGAGGCTACATGGGAAATGGAGGATGCCATGAAATAAGCATATCCGACTTTGTTTTCCTCTGTACATACATGTCTTATTGATAGATAGAACATCAAGGATGATGTTCCTTTAAGGGGGAGGGAATTGTAACACCTGGTTTCCCCCAGTTTGTAAAAATAACTATACTGGCCAAGAACTATGGAAAACTCAAAGGTTTGTGAATGTTTGATTTGATGGACCTTTGTATAAAAGGTTCAAGAAATATAGATGATGTATGAATATATGTTGCGTGACTGCTGAGAGGGGGATGTGCTGAAAAGAGACCATGATGGCTGATGAGAGATGGTGGAAGGGGCTGAGAGTGGCTACGTTAACTTCCACTGAACCAAAACCATATTGGTTTGTACGTGCTCGGGAAAACCAAAGCTCACTCTCTGACCCCGAAATGAATTACTACCCGGATGGTAGGTGGGGAGGCTCTTCAAGAGTAAATGAGGGCATGGGGTGAACCGCCCATCTGTAGAAGCTCTCAGACCTGACCATCGGACAGGGAATTTTATGCCACATGCAACCTCATAGGAGGAAAGAAGTGTGGAAGGGGGGAGAGAGGAGCACAGGGAGACAGACACACACACGTGACAGGAATCGTGGAAGGAGAACCAGAGGAACTCCAAAAATACAGCGAGTCATGAGCAGAGGAGAAGGAGAGTAATCTTCATCCTGGACTTCCAACGAGAGGAAAGTAAGAGACTGAGTCTCAAAACATCGTGGTCTAGCTCAGGGGTGGCCAGTGGTAAATCCGATTGGAGTTGTTGAGCCTACTGTTGGGTGGAAACGATCACCCCTCTCAGCATTCGCATCACATCTGAAACTTCTGATAAGTGTTATGTCTTGCATTTGGAATTGAATTTTACAATTGTATGCTAATTTTTGTACACTTGTAAATAGTTTCTGGAGAGAAGTGTTTTCCTTGTGTTTGATTTGATATAATGGATACATGCTTATACTGATGCAACAACAATTCGGTTAATGTGCACAATGTATGAGTTCAAGATACAAGTCCGCTCCCATGAGGATGGATATGTCTAACTTGATTTGTGCTATGTCCTGGTTCATCCTCTCGGAGACCCGTTTCGGGAAGTTCCCTCACACTCTAGGGCTGGAGTAAGTCCCTTGAAAGGATGACCATTTTAGTAAACCCATGATTTTTACTTAATCCCTGTCATAGAAATTCATGGTTCAGTGGCTTAGGGAAGCCTTTCAGTCTGGTCACCAAACCTGGTGAAAGATTTCCAGAGAACCCGATGAAGGACCTTATGGCCTAAGTTTTGTTTTTGGGAACCTTGTACGAGAGAGAGAGAGAGAGTGGGTCTCCTAGATTTCAGTATTTCGGTGTTTTGGCACACGGGATGCCCAAGGGAGAGTCCCTTGTACTTGCTAGTCCCAAAATCCTGATTAGTGAAACCCCAAAATGAACTAGCATGGATGAGTTGTGATGTTTCAGCGTTTCGGTACCTGAGAAACCCAAGGGTAAGTTCCCTTGTACTCGCCAATCCCGAAATCCTGATTAGCGAAACTCTGAAATGAACTAGCATGGATAAGTTGTGATGTTTCGGCGTTTCGGTACATAGGAAATCCAAGGGTAAGTTCCCTCGTACTCGCTAGTCCCGAAATCTCGAAGTATGAAACCCCGAAAAGGTCTAGCATGGATAATCCTTGGTGTTTAGGTGTTTCGGTAAATGGGAAACCCAAGAGTCAGGTCCTTGTATTCGCCAGTTGCAAAATCCTGACTTGCAAAACCTCGAAATGGACTTAGCGTTGTGTGTGTGTGTATATATATATATACACACATATCGCTATCTCAGAGTTTTGGCTCCTGGGAAACTCAGATGCGAGACTTCTTATCATTGCACATCACGAAATCCCGACTTGCGAAACCCCAAAACGAGTGTAACATTTATACATGAGCTTCATAGTTTTGGCTCCCGGGAAACTCAGTTACGAGACCTCTTGTCATTTCACATCACAAAATCCCAACTTGCGAAACCCCAAAGTGAGTTGAATGGGTATATGAGCTTCAAAGTTTCGTCTCCTGAATATCCTAAATGTGGGGCCCCTCGTCCTCACATATCGTGAAATTATGATGTGAGAAACCCTGAAATGGTATAGCGTGGCTAGAGTTTGGTACTTCGGCATTTTGGCACCCGAGATACCCAAGGGAAAACCCCTTGTCTTCGCATATCGCGAACTCCCAACTCACGAAACCCCAAAATGAGCCTAGCAGATATATGGGCTTCGGTGTTGCGACACTCGTGAAACCGAAAGGTATGAACCCTTCTCTCCATACATTATGAAATCCTGACACACGAAGTCCTAGTAGGTGATATCTCAGATAAGTCTTGGTTTGACTAGGATTTCAGGTTTTGGGGTGTTGAAGGATTCAACTCCCTTGCATTTCGAACTCATGGTGTCCGAAGTCCCGAAATGCGAAAGGAGCCTCTTGACTTAGCCCAGGATCACAACCGATGGACACATGGAAGTAAATCCTACACTTGGTGCGTGAATTGTACACGATGGATTTTCAACAAAATAAACTATGAATTGGTTGGGTGAAGGTCCCGATTGGAAGACCTAGCCTATGCCAGAACCTCATAAGAATTCAGGAATTCTGTCCCTCGACAACGAAGAAGAAAGAAAAAGGCAAAAAATATTAGCTCCCGTAGTGGGTGTGTGACAATAAGGTGTACAAGTGGATGAAATCCAAAGCTGTCCCGTTATGGTGAAAAACCTCAGAGGAAGACGCTTTGCAATTGAGTTATCCTTGAAGTATGGTTATGCTTCTATGTGGAATAGTGAGTTGAATATCAATGAATTTGTCAGTGAAACTATCCTATATGGATAGTGCTTGTCATGCAATTTCCGGTGGTATGTGGAATGTCACATAACTCCTCATGGTTTGAGAGTTATGGCCCTACGAAGATGAAGGACCCTGATATGTAGGCTTGAAGCCCCAAAGGTCAAAGAAGTCAAAGTGCTTGAAAATAAGAAATTATTATTTAAATGGTAAAGAAAAGTAACAAAGTCAATGTTGGCACAGAGAAAACCCAGGGTTAAATGATCAAGATCGCACCAACAAAACTCTAACTACTGGCCCTTTCGACAACACCTGCGAAGTAGATGAAGTCTCACCCAAGGTAGAAGAAGGGGTGGTTGTAGGACTCAGATGTCTTCAACCTTAGCCGGGACACTGATCTGTGATTATAGCTTTTACAGGGCACTCAGCATAGATCATTCATCAATATTTAACCCTTATGGTACTTCGTAGATAGCACAGAGCATCGTAGTGAATACTTATACTAAAGATGATTAAGTACTCGGCCCCAGAAATATAGGTTAGATTCAATAGATCAAGAACTAAGCATCTTATATATCAGATCTAACATTTATTCATATATCATCAACACAGAGCATAACTAGATCTATTTAATCACATCAAAAACTTAGCCAAGAAAGAGATAAACAAATTAGGACAAAGTATAGAGCATAATACACACAGTTATTGTAGTTCACCCCCACCCTCAGGCTATGTCCAAAAAGTCTTCTTATTTATCAGCACAGAGCTTCAATGACTCTTCGCACATGAAAGAAGATCTGCGCAACTCACTAGATCCTTCTTCCTTGCACTTCAACACAAAGCTACAACAACTTGCACTTAGCTTTCTAATCTCTTTACAATCATACACATAGCACTTGCAATATAAATCCAATCACTTAGATCCAGCTACTAGCACTAAGCCTTTAGCTATACATCACATAGATGTACTACTACTTCTTCTTCTCCTCCTACTTACATTGTCTAATTATCTATTTATAGATTAAAAAATGGGCCTAAGTGTGGGTAAACCCACGGGCCGACATCCATTTCCCGTTAAATCAACCCAAACCCTAAAATGGACCCAAAAATAGGTCTTGCTTCCTTAATTTCCGCTTCGTATTGCGCTCCATTTTTAGCAAGCTGTCCCAGTCCCAAAAATGGTCAAATATTCTTCAAAACTTGGCCAAGGGTCAACAGGCCCCCAACACTCACCTATGACTCGTCCTGAGTCACTCAGGTCTGATCAATTCTACTTCGAATGCCTTGAGCTGCTTCGACCTGCTGTAGTGCGACAGCCTCTTGCTCAGTAAATTCCTGGATTACTATGTCATTGAGTGGTCCTTCCAAGTGCTATTCTGCAATGATGACAACTTGTTCGAGTTCAGCTCCATTGCTTTCAATTTCAGCGAACAGTTGGCATGCCTTCTCTTGGAGTGGTTGAAGTCGTTGAGAGACTTCCATCACTTTACTTTGCAGCGTGTGTACCTGTTATTGGGCTGTGCATTGTTCTGTGAATCTCTTCATTATTTTGACTAGGGTCATGGACTTTAGTTGCGCTTGTAGCACATCTGCATGCTACTTTGCTTCTTGGAGTTGTGCCTACAATGTCTTCAATTATGGATTCTCTGTGATGGTTTCATAAGTCTGGGTGCTTCTTGTGCTTAACTACTTACATTCCAAAGCCAAGGTTTTTAATCGGTCGAATGCGCTTCAAGCAGTGGCCTCTCTTAGATATCTTATTTCTTGGGGTGTCTCAAGCACGGTGCAGAGCTCCAGATATGTGATGCGTTGTTGAAGTTGTTGGATTACTTCTTCCAGTTGGGTCACCTGCTATGGCAGATGGTCTTCCATATTGACTTCTATGATCGTCACAGAGCGAAGTGATTTTTAAATTCTTTCCCATACTTCAAGTTGCTCTGCTAGCAACTAGTCCTTACTCTGATGTAACTGTTCTTTTTCCTCCTCCCACTTCGCTTGTAAGGCAAGTTGCTCTTGTTCTTCCTTCCTCTATTGTTCTCTATGTGCTCTATGTTCTTGCAACAAAGCCTGGGTGGCTTGCGCGATGTCTTCTTGAGCTTGTCGAAGGTGAGCTTTGACTTTCTCAATGATCTGGCGTAATTGAGTGGGCTCATCACCTGTTCTTCGTGTTTCCATTGTTAAGGGTGCTGTAGAAACTGTCTGGCTGGACTAGAGTGCCTGCTACACTTCTTTGAGTTCACCCATGATCCGGTTGAATAGATCCTCCTACTTTTCTTCTTGCTTTTCTACGAGCTCTATTGAAACATCATTCAACGCGGCAATTAAGAAGTCGAAATCATCCAGGGTAAGGGTAGTTTTAAGCGTGGTCTGGGTGGCCTTAACTTTCTTTCAGGATGAGGGATTTGGTGGGGTAATCTTCCTTTTCTTGGAGGGATCCTCCTCCTCTCTAGGTGAAGTAACCTCACCTTTATTTTTCTCAACTTCTGTGCCACCTAGTTCTTCACCATCACCTCCCTTCGCAGGTGAGATTGAAGTAGTCTTCGTCGATGTGCTCTGGATATCTTGAACTTCCACATCCTTATTAGTCTTGCGTGGTCTAGGTGTATCCATCATAGCTTCAGGGATATCCATGTCGGACATCTCTTTGGGGTATGCTACAACAAGGAGGTCTATCAACCATTCCTTGGTAATCTCCTCCATGTCATCTTATGTAGCTTGTAATATGACTGGATTTGTTGTTTGTGCTCATCTGCGCATGTTGTGATATAGGTGAAGTGACGGTCTACACTGAATTTCATCAAAGGTGTGATGCGTAGTGTAGACTCGATTGCATTCTTCAATTGTGTGTAGTAAGCATGGAAGAAGACATTGGACTACCACTGCTTGTTCATGTCACTGGAGTACCACAACGTACAAAACTTCGTGGCCAGTGGTTCAAAGGGTTCGATATCCAGAAAAGTGTCTCCCTCTGGCAGTTCCCAAGCGATGAAGGCGATGAGTATGAGAAACCAACTAAAGTGGAACACATACCCTTGGTCTTGCGCTTGTTTACAGTCAAGCTCTAACTGATTTATAAGGTTCTTTTCTCAGTTCATTTTTAGTCCCTCCATGGACTTCCCTGCGAGGTCAACTACAAATCCAATCACCTATGTGGGTCTATTTTTGTGGACTAAATTCCTTGTGATCAGCTGGAAACCAAAGATCACTGCTTCATTTTCAATGGAGGCTACCTTGTAACCTCGCGTGCCCTTCTATAGATCGCCATATGTGTCTTTTATTCGTTGGGCAAGAGAACGATCTACAGTCTTTCTAGGGTAAAACTCTTGCGGGTCAGGGCCCTGCATGCTTAGACCAGTGATCCGATTGATCAGAATTGGATCCACAGTGATGCGGCGGTCCAACCATAGGTATCCTCTGTGGTAGCAGGATAGAAACAACATGATGCATGCATTTACTTCCTGATGCCTCCCGAAATGTGGAATCTTCATTACATTGAGGAGGGTTGACTGCGTGAGGTTGTGGATCAATTGCTGAGGGACAATCTTTGGGTTCTTCCCTTTTGTGATAGTTAAGTATTTGTATGGGGCTAGCATACTGTAAACCTTGCGATCTCTAATCTTGAAATCACTAAATTTCAGTGCTGTGAGCTTATCTTGGTCAACATGAACTGTGCGCACCCCTTTTAGGAGGTACGTAGTGACCACAACATAGTCAAAGTCTCTGGGTACAGTGTCTCGATTCACTATTCCGCTTAGTGGTGGGATATATTTAGGCAAGATAATTGGGATCATATTCATAGTGGCGAAGTCGTTTCCAAGCTTAGATCGTCTTTCCGAAGGTAGTCAGGATGGTCCTGTGTGAGAAGTACAGGGGGAATCTGGAAATGCTCCCGAGGATGATGCTTGTACACCTGTAGACATTCCATGCTCTGACATGACTCTCTCAGTCATTAATACAATTAAAAATTCTTCAACGATTTTCTCAGCACTTTTGAGATCGTTTGACATACAACTTTTGTTAGCTAGATTGGGTGCGAAAGCAATTCAGAGACTATAATGAATAGTATGGGAACAAGGCAATGATCTGTGGTTAAGTTAATCTCAGGTTTTGTGCTCAAATTCTCACTTAGAAAAAAGTATTCTAGGTGCGTGGCATGATGGATTAAGTAGGAAAACTTAGCAATGGTCTGTTTACAATGGATATGAGGCCCTCATTAACTCTGTTCTATCCGTTCTAGTGTTTTCCAATGATCTAGTGGGAACCCATAATTGATTTTTGACACGTTCGGAGTGGAAATCAAATGGTTATATCGGTCCAATGGCTATATTGCTTCGTCATGGCAGAGTGCTAGATGTCATAGTTCTGATATCCCGACGAAGTTCCAATTATGCAATTCTTTTGTCTGCGAAGTTTCCTCTAGAACTTCTTGTGACCTTGCAGTGTTAACCCTTTTATTTCTTAACTTTCTAGCCTTCCTCCCTGTGAGCTTCGTCTCAGTAATGATTTTACCATTCTGATGCTTATATTTTGTGGTCTTAGTTACTTCGCGATGTTGAAAGTCTTTCCTAGGGTTCCTGGATAACACTTATTCCGTATCAAAAATAGGTAACTCAATCTTTTGCGGATCCTCGAGTGTTCTCTTAGCCTCGACATCAGAGTTTCTAGTATTAAATATCTACAATCTACTCTTATGTTCTTCAATCAAGTGCGCGATCCTTTTGGTCATAAATTATTTTAACTCTTGCTTCTTCTATACTTCTTCTTCCTCTTTTCATCTGGCTTGTTCTCTATCAATCCAAGGTTTTCCTATGAGCATGGTAAACGAGGCACTGTCTTCAACAAATTTAATAATCTCAAAGTCTTCCTCTGTGAAAGTTCCATTGACACTCATAGGTATCTGAGCGAGCCTTCCACATAGGTTTATTATCTTTCCTCTTAATAAACTTGTCCCTCCTAGGGAAGGGATCATGGCAGGCTTTCCTATAGCTTCCCAAGTTATTTTTGGCATAATTTTCACTTGTGTTTCTTCATCAAGAGTACAGTCAATGTCGAAGTCTCATATTCTTGCTTCGACTTGCTCCTTTTCTTTGAAGATCTCTGATATCCTAACATGTCGGTGATCATTCAAGTTGTCTTTCATCTGTAGCAATACCTTTTCTGATTCTTTCTGAGTTTCTACTATCTATGGATCTGCCTTAATGTTTTTTTCTCTTGGATTCATTCCTTCAAGCTTGGCAATCATTCTAGGGAAATCCAATACTTCATGGTCCAAAGCCTTGCAACAGAGACAACTAGGTCTTCCACCAAGGAATTCCTTAGCAAGATGTCTCGGTCTTCTGCAACTGTAATAGAGGGTTAATCCTCTCTTTCTTTTAAATGATCCCCAGCCTCTTCTGTACTGCACACTAGGGTTATGGTAGCTAGCCTGCAAAAATTTCTTTCGAGGATCCTGCATCCGATTGTTAGTCCAAACATTCTTTCCATGCATGGGTATAACATATCCATCAGATCTATTCATATCAAACTTTATTTCATCTATCAGAGCCCTAGTTTCCAAGCTAGGACATAATCTATCAAACATACCTAGATCCATACTAAAAAAAATTCACTTATTTTACTTTTGCAGAGCACAAAGCTTTCAGAATTTTTTTTTTGACTATTCTTACCTTTATTAGAACATAGAACTTACAGATATTACCTCTTTTCTGCAGATATGACCTCTTTCCTTGCAGATATGACCTCTCTCTTTCAGAGATTTCCACTTTTACTTTTCTTAGAGCATAAAGCGTTTAGATCTCACTTCTTTTCTTCGGTATCAACCTCCTTCTTGCAGATCTGACCTCTTTCCTTCACATATGACCTCTTTTTCTTGGCACAAATCTTTGTAAGTCAAGTAGAATACTATGCACTAGGGCAACAGATCTATGCACAAAGCTTATTTCATACAAAGATTTTTCTTCTTTAGTTCCCAACAATCATAGTTCCAGGTCCTGACAATGGAACCATTTGTTGGCATAGGGTAGACCTAGGGTTCAATGCTCAAGAGCGCACCAACAAAGCCCTAACTACCATCCCTTTTGGAAACACCTACGAAGCAGATGAAGTCTCACCTGAGGTAGAGGCAGGGGTGGTTGCATGAATCAGATGTCTGCAAAATTAGTTGGGACACTGATCTGTGATTGTATCTTTTACAGGGAACTCAACATAGATCATTCATCAATATTTAACCCTTATGGTACTTCAAAGATAGCATAGAACATCGTAGTGAATACTTATACCAAATATGATTCAGTACTTATCCCCAAAAATATAGGTTAGATTCAATAGATCAAGCACTAAGCATCTTATATATCAGATCTAACATTTATTCATATATCATAAGCACAGAGCATAACTAGATCTATTTAATCACATCAAACACTTAGCCAAGAAAGAGATAAACACATTAGGACAAAGTACAGAGCAAAATACACATAGTTACCATGGTTCACCCCCACCCTATAGATACGTTCACAAAGTCTTCTTCTTTATATTATCTCGATCAAGCGGTTACAACACAGACCTTCAGTGACCCTTACTTCGCACAGGCCAAAAGATCTGCGTAGCTCGCTAGATCCTTCTTCCTTGCACTTCAGCACAAAGCTACAACAACTTGCACTTATCTTTTCAATCTCTTTACAATCATGCACATAGCACTTTCAATATACATCCAATCACTCAAATCCAACTACTAGCACGAAGCCATTAGCTATACATCACATAGATGTACTACTACTTCTTCTTCTCCTCCTACTTACATTGCCTAATTATCTATTTATAGATTACAAAATGGGCCTAGTCATGGGTAAACCCATGGGCCGACATCCCTTTCCCATTACATCAACCCAAAACCCTAAAATGGACCCAAAAATAGGTCTTGCTTCCTTAATTTCCACTTTGTGTTGTGCTCCATCTTTGGCAAGTTGTCGCAGTTCCAAAAACGGTCAAATATTCTTCAAAAATTGGTCAAGGGCCAATAGTCAAGGAGGATTATTTAAATAATAAAGTAAGGTGAAAAATTCAAGGAGGAATATTTAAATTGGAGAAATTTCTATTTATGGAAAGTGGTTAACCGTAAAAAGAGGAAAATAGGTTAAGTGACCTAGAAGATAGCTACTTGGAGAGTATAAATAAGAGGTAAGGGTCTCTTGTGTAAAATGCATATTTTTTATCTTGTGTGCATATCTTGTGTAGGTCTTGAGAATGCATTGAAGATCTATTTTGAGAGAGAGAGAGTATGGTGGATCTCATGAACGCATCAAAGTTTCGGCAAGTCTAAGATTTTAACGACGAAAGTTTCGGAAGTTCAGAAACCTTATTTTATGAGGCATACATGGATTGATAGTGTATTAGGGTGCGTACATACTGAGTTATACATGGGATGTCAGTGTATTAGGGTGCATACTTATACAGGCTGGCAGTGTATTAGGGTGCGTACATGTTGGTAAACCCATGGAAACTTGAAGAGATGAAGATACAGAGGTTCTAGATTCTGAAATCAAGCTCCCAGGAAGGTCTACAATGCTCAGATATATTAGATCCATCGATTGGTTCAAAAGGTATTGTCACATAGTTGTCTTGATGGATACTCTTTCTTATTAAATGGAAAATGCTTAAGGCATTCTTGGTATGGTTGTTGTGATTTGGTTTGTGTTGGTTGATGGAGTGATCAACAATATTATGATTCAGTGTTGATATGATTGCTAGAGTATGTTGATTTCTTACACATGATTGAGTAACATTCATATTGTATGGTTGAGGAGCAAGAGTAAGTTGTTGGAGAGCTTGGATGTGTGGTGACTAGCTGTGGGTCAGATTGGACAGTGAAAGACAAAAGAGAATGTGATTGCAAGATGCAGAGGTTATGAGTCTGTGATGAAAAGGAAAACCCTAGTTTCTCAGAAGTATAAACAGGCTATAGTATAGATTAGTCACGTGCATACACGAGCTGCACTACTGGTAGGATGCATATATATGCATGTTGCATTACCGACAGGTCACACACCTATGACATATTGATATCTATGGAGGATTGTTGCCTCAACTCAGTTGGTGCTGAGGGTGTAAGCTGAGTCTTGCATATAGAGTTGATGCTCTTGTATAGTTGTACTCTATTCAGTTGTTGCTGATAAACCCCAGGGATTCAATTCCGTAATAAAAATAAAATTGTATATAAATCTTGTGTTTTTTGTGTTCCTTGTTGTGATGATTTTTTGATGATATATTGCTGATATGGGTTCACATTTAACTGATCATAACTGACAACAATAAGTAATGAGTTAATGGTGATTTCCAACTAATAAGTTTTTGTGCAAGAGGAAAGTTTTGGGGAAAAAAGCCCTACATTGTTCACCCCCCCCTCTCAGTGTAGTCAGTGTGTCCAACAATGAGAACAAGATTAGAATATTGTTGACTTCATCATCAAAGTACACTTTTACATAACTTAATTAGTAACCATATTAAATTCATTTAAATGATATGCACCAGACCCACCTTCTAACATATTCATATTAAATAATCTCTTCATCAGAAATATCTTATTGGACATCGAGGGTTTTTCATATACTTTAGATAATGTGTCCATCAGTTCCTTTGTTTTCTTTTCTTTCGAAATATTGAAAGCCATTGATGTTGCCAGGATCAGTTGTATCGTTCCTAGTGCCTTTCTATCAAGAAACTCCCATTCTTCGTCCTTCATGGTCATTGACTTCTTTTCTATTCCACCCAATGGTAGGAATAGATCCTTATGATATAAATAATATTCCATCTGCATCTTCCATAACTGGTATTTTTGGCTGTTAAATTTCTCTACCTAAACTTCCCATCTTCCTCCATTGTTCCCACTTGAACCGGGAACCCTCTTTTCCTGAGAGTTATATTTTGCTCTGATACCAGTTATTAGAAAAATAGGATTGCAGAGAAATAATATAAAAAAAAATGTGGAAATATAACATAGAATATACACAATAGAATAGAGAAACAAATATATGTGGTTCACCCAGTGTGGGATACATCCACCAGAGAAATTTCTAGGTCCTTCCTTTATTATTATCCAACAAGTGAAGGTATACAACCTACAACACGCCCTTTGCAACTTCCTCTTATTTATCTCATGGTCTCCTCTCTCAAAATACACTATTCACAATAATGCATAGCCACAATACATTTACCTCATAAAAGAGGGTTTCCTTCTAGGGAAAAAAATCCTAACATAACTTGTACCATCAGATCTGCGAACTTATAATGAACAATCCAGATTTACTATGAAATTACAATATACATTTACAAGGCAATTTTTCCTTTGAGGGCAAGCCCTTGAACCCCTGTCGGGGGCTTCTTTCCACCCGACCCTTCAGGGGGGGAAATTCTCCCCTGCACTCCCCCGCGTGGAGGGGTGTATAGTATTCCAGGGTGTAAAGTCTTCATGGGGTATAAATATGGCTGAAAACAAAGACCTCTGAATTAGGAAGAGAATCAAGCTTCACAACCTAAATTTAGTACTCATGGAAGCTCCAGATTAATCAAGTTCCAAGAGGTGACATCAGAACCATTATAAATTATCCCTCTCACTTGATATGACCCACACAATTTTTTTTTATAGAACATCAGAAGATAAAAATAAAAGGATTTGTCCTTGGTGATCAAATTACAAGGTCCAATGAGCTTGTCACCGCCATGTAGCACTTACTTCAAGATTAACCACTAGTACAAATACGTCATCATTGGAATATTGCCTCCTAATTCTTACCGATTGAACCTTATTGGTTGTTTTTAATTTCACGATGATGACATCGACGATTTCCCTCCACATCATTACTGCTTCCTCGGTATTACAACAATGGTCATGAACACAAGTTTTTCTGCATGAAGCAATTATAACACATCGTACTACTCTTATCAAATCAAATTTGTAACGTGTTTTTCATTAATTGTTCATGGGTTAGGGATTTTTGGGAAATAGTCTAACCATTTTAACATATAATTAACCTCAATTGTTTGCAATTCTGCCAAAACATTTCTTAACGCTATCGCTATAGGAATTGGGTAAATTGTGTTGTGAGTAGTAGTCTTCGAGCCAATAGGTAAATGTTTTACAAGTTGTTTCATTTGTTTATTATTTGTAATAAGTTTAGTAGTGAATAAAGTTAAATCAATGGGATGATTTATGTAGGAGACAAACTTTCCCATATGCAAACCAGAAAGGGGAAAAGTCAAATAACATTCACACCTACTCCTGTTTCGGAACAGGGCTCTGTTAAAATTACCAACACAAACAAATATGTTGGAAGAGAACACTACCCCAACTATTATAATATTTATGACCTATTTAAGAATGAGAGTTTCCCACTTGAAGATGAGGACATCGAAAAATACAAGAATATACACAAAATTGGGATCCACATTATAGAAGCTCATCGAGAACTGTTTTCTTTCAATGATGTTGCACTATGATGTTTCAAACATGTGAAGAAATATACTAGGGTGATAAACAATGCCTCATGTGTCCCAATTGCATACCTTAAGGTATATGACATCATGATTTTATATAAGACCCCATAACCCACTATCTCGCAGGATGAGTCTTCGACAAGTTCGGGGTCGATCACACAAACTTCAAATATCTTATGGAAGACTGGTTTGTTGATGAAGAGTGATCAATGGAGAAGTGAGACAGATGTGTCCCACCACATTACCTAAAATACCCCTACATAATCTTAAATTCAATGATTTGCAGGATTTATGGTGAAGAGACTAACACCCACTTCAGGATGGAGTGGTTTCCAATGGCCTACATAGTGGTTAATATTTTCAAAGATTTCAACCGAGCTTCTACATTATCATTCAACATCGCAAAGTGGGTTTGAGAATATCAAGGTATGAATAATCCTATTTTTTTTTATCTTTCTACATACCTTATATATGTTATTTTCATTGCTAATAGGTTTCCATCTTTTAATTGGGCTTGGAACCCAGGTCAAATCCCAATCCATACCTATTGTTTTCAATTATGGAAGGTTAATTGTAAAAAGTATTTCTATGAAATATGTTATTACTTCCTCACTCCTCTACACAAGGCCATATTCAACTTTCACCCACGTAGGATATCACTAGGAGCCATTAAATCCCTACAAGGAATTGGGGATTGGTACATGAAGAAATACTACACCTACATGAGAGTATTTTGGGCTACAAGACCACCACACTTTCTATGCAAATATGTCTCTAATAAACTATTGTCTAGAGAAATAGCATACCAGATGGTTGAAAAATGGGTCATTTCTTAGTTATCAGATAAGAACAAAAGATATTGGACCATCTTTCCCCTCCATATTGGCCAATATTCTCTTATGAATAAAAAGAAGGATGAAAAGGAGGCCAAAACCCTGAAGGAATTATGTTTATGCCTCGGTAACAAGAAATTGAATTACCCCCAAAATTTAGTATATGAACATATGAGGGTCATCAAGATGGCACTATAGATTGTACATGAAGTTAATTTCATTGAAAAAATCTTCTAGGGAGCTCTATATTTTGAAGAAGTGTTAGAAAGTCTCATCAATGAACCAACCAATGAAAAAATGAAGAAGGAAGAAGACGAGCATAGGGTCATGATAATAGAAAAATTGAATACCATACTCCAACAAGACAAAGACAAACTATAAGATGAA
>JASDQU010208603.1:28081-38087 GCA_032191745.1 Picea mariana | reverse complement strand
AAGTGAAAGAAGATACCAGCAAAGAAAGAAAGCAAAGGCCAAAAATAAGGAAGCTGAATAGAAAGGAGATAAAACTGAAAGGCCATCTTCAAAGGGAAATAATAGAGAAAATTAAGTTGACAAAGAAGTAGTAACAACTTCGTCCCAAACTTACACAAATGTTGAGTAGAAGAAAGTTGTTGAGGCAAGACAAGTTGAATTAATCTCTCAAGAAGAAGAAAGGAAAATAAAAGAATAAGAATATAAAAGAAAGGTTTTTGAATCCCTAAATAAAGGACCAGAGCCACATAACTCAGTTGTGGTAACAAAATGTTGGTTGTTTTTGTCTTACTTCTTCTTGGGCTGACCCAGGTTTGGATCTCAACAGGTTTCCAACAAAACCCTCAAAACTATCGGCCCTCCTAGTACACCAGAAGGCAACATTGCACACAAAGTGTACATCACATTCTCACTCGAAATATCTTTTATGGGTGACTGCAATAATAAATTGTTTGCAGCATAGGAATGAGTGGGGATCTGGGGTTGTGTTCTTCATTTTGTATGCATTATCCTTGTTAATTATTCAAGTACTTATATGATTTATTCATCTTTAAATCTATGCATGCATGCTTATGCTTCTAGTTTAACCATTCATTCATAAGATAATGATCAAAAGAAAGTAAAAATTCATTAAAAATCACACAGAACACAAGATTTATCGTGGTTCACCCCCTCCTAGGGCCACATCCACAAAGATCTGACTTCTCTGCTCTTTTATTTAATCTGCTGCAAAATCTTGTGTTGCGCGTATTAGATCTTTAATAATAAAATAAAGAGTGAGGGTAAGAACCCTCTATGAGGGTGACTAGATCACACCAGGATCCTCATCTTATGACCCAACCCTCAAGTACTACCTTACACAATTATTCTACAAGACTTATTATCATTAACAACCTACAAAATCACAATAATCAACTCTGTCTATTATGATATTAATTGACCTATTTGTATCTCTCATCTCATAGCTGTTCATATCTATCTCTTTGTCCTAGACATATTATGTCCTTATTTATACTATTTTATCAACTTGTATCCATCAAAATATTGTCCAAAACCCTAACCCTATCATGGTTAGTCTTGTCTTCCTACATGCCTCATTTATTTTCTTCCTGCATGCTACTTTTCCTTCTTTTTTTGCATGATTATTTCTTTCCACTTGTTGTGTGCACTCTAAAATTAGATCTTACTTTCCAAAAATAGGTCTTTCCCAAAAATAAATCCCCCCAAAAAATAGGCCTATGCCAAAAATAGACTTCTTTCTCAAAATAGACATGTTCCCAATAGGCCCCCAACACTGACATGTGGCTCGTCCTGAGCCACTCAGGTAGTTCGCGCTCCATGTACCACCTTTTCCAAACTATGGAACTTCTCTGCTAGTTCCTTTCCTTTTTCCCTCATCTACGCATCTTTTTATGTTAGCACCTCGACCTTCTATGTTGTTATATCTTCCTGTAGTAATTTTGTGCCCTCTGATTGTGCCTGTTCCATACTCATCTTTTCTTCCTCCAATTGCACAATCATCTATGCTGCTTGTTCCTGGAGGGGTTCCAATTAGGTTTGTATTTCTTTCTTATTTGTCTATGTTTTCTTTAACTCTATCTGAAAAGTATTCATTTCTTAAGTGCCCTTCAAGTGCTCCATAAGACTCATTGTTTTCTGTGATTTCTTTAGATCCTGCAAGGAAGCGCTTATTTTCTCCTTTTGTTGGTCCCATTGTTGGACCTTTTCATCGTCTTCTAAAATGTCCCAGTTCTGTGACTTCCCTCGCTTATTTTCTATTTCCACTATCTGGAGTGTGAATTTTTGTTACCTTTATTATCAAACCTCCAGAGGAGTCACATGATTAATATTTTCTTTGATCCCCTCGATTTCCTACATATATCCCTCAATTGTTTGTGAAATAATTTTTAGTTTTTCCTCTGTGCTCCTCTCTGGTGCTTGCGCATTGTCTGGTATGTGGTCGTATACCACTGTCAGGCCTTGTTCTATCTTATCAACACGTTCTTTCTCCTCCTTCTCCGAGGCCAGTTGGTCGCAAGTGATTTATAACATTTCAGCAAATCCCCTACCCACCTCCAAGTTAGTCGCATTTGTGCGGGCTCTGGATTTCACTTCTTGCATTATGCTATCCTTGAGTCCATATAGTGCCTTGGTGGGTATCCGTGCCATGACAAATTCAA
Source organism: Picea mariana (assembly GCA_032191745.1). Taxonomy (NCBI): domain Eukaryota; kingdom Viridiplantae; phylum Streptophyta; class Pinopsida; order Pinales; family Pinaceae; genus Picea; species Picea mariana. The sequence continues at coordinate 35,868 of JASDQU010208603.1, read as the reverse complement.
ATTTCTCAACTTCCCCCATGGGTTTCTCCGCAGTCTCATAATACTTTTTGATCATTTGGTGAGTGTCTGTGAATTTCTCCCTGCCTTGTACTACCAACTGTATTGTCTCCTCTCCTTCTTTCCGTGCAGGGGGTCATTGTGTCTTTTCCTATCACTGCGTTGTGGCCTATGGTACTGCTTGACTCCATACTTGTTGTAGAGTTTCATGTAATTCTATGATATTGGCCATGATATCTTCTCTTTGTGCCTCTCCAAAATATACCACCTCTTCCCCATGTATTGGACCTTGTCTGTGAATAACTCATCATCATCCTCTGTTAGGGTGATGATTGAGTCTTTCGTGACATACTTCTTGTTTTTGCGCACCTCTTCTACCTGCACTAGATTCATTGTTGTCTGTGAGGGATGTGCCCCATTTGTTGTAACATGTACCCTTTCTTGACCAACCTATGATGTATCCCACTTTCTCGTCTATTGATGGTTGTCTGTCCTTGTCACTCTTATTTTCCTCCTTTGTCTTTTAGGCATTGCGTTGCTTCCTGATGGTTGATTATGTGATATAGCCTTTATAGTGTTATCAGATGGGTTGTTTGTTTTTGCTAAGGAACATACTTCATCCTTTTCCTCAAGCTTGGTGGATTGTGTCATGGTTTGCTTTGTTTCTGGTTTTTCTACTGGCAACTTCCACTGCACAGGCCATTCTTTGATTATCTAGTCAAATTCTTCCTCGGTGATGCAATATTGCATCTCTAGACATGCCTTCTTTGGATCCCTTGCGGCCTAGATTGACATGTGATTCTTGGATTCCTTGAACCTGTCTATCCTTTCATTTCCTAGATTACCTCCACAGGAATGTGCCACACATTGGATGTGCACTATTCTATTTCTTATAGCAACATCGAAAATACTGTGTTACTTTCTTGTTGCTTTTTATTGTCCTTGTCCTGCGAGAGGGAATCATATCTAGATGCATAGAAGTTTCCTTTCCTATCCAGGAAGGATGAAAAATTTGGCTCCTACCATTATTCCAAGGCTATAAGAATGATGATCCAAGAGTAATGGAACTCATCTTTCTTATCCTGTGCATCTCTATAATCCACCAAAAATTGGTTCAGTAGGTACGATGCTCAACTGAACATCACTCCTTTCACCCACTGCATGAATTCTGCTATGAATCCTGCTGGAGATTCTTATTTTTTTCATTTCCTCAACATCTTGCAAGCCATAAGCTTGTTGATGAACCTCGTCACATTTTCATTGATGTCCTTGAGCACAATTCCTCTTTTTCCCCTATTGGTGCCAAATTGTTCTTTTACCAGCTCGATGATTTCCTTCTCACTCGCCCTATTATCCAAGTACTCCTCTAGTTGTCCACCGAATATAGGTAATCCTATGATCTTGGAGATCAACACCACATCTAGTTGTACTAGCCTATCCATCCAAAGTATGTCTTCGTGTACCCGAGCTACTAATTGTTTGATGCATAACCCGATATTTTTACCATGCCTGAAGTGCAGTACATCCAAAAGGTTCATTATGTCAGAGTTTTATAGCCCCGTTATCCACTCCACAGGCTCCATTATCAATTTACCTAGTGGTACAATTTACCATGGGTTTTATAAGTAGGTCTCTTCATCCAAATATGGGAATTTGTTCGCATCGCACACATGGTGGTCCGAGTACCTATGTTTTGGTACTTTTTCGAGCATATCATCCACAGTGACCACTACGTCTGGGAGATATGGAAGTGTGATGTCCGTGGCATCTTGCGCCTTTCTTTTCTTCCCGACAGTAGATGGGCCTGTCTCTCTTGTTTCTATGTCCTCTTTTTCCCTCTCAAAGTCTGGTCGATCAGTGATTTCCTTGACCAACACCTCTTCTCCATCATGGCCCTATCATTGGCCCATCGTTTCATCAGGTTTAGCGAGAGTTTTAGGATTAGGGTTCAGGATACCGTTATGGGTCCCAAATCTCTTCCCTACCTCCCCTTGCGGCGTTGTCGATGTTTCCTCTTCAACCCATGTCAAGATGAGTGAATCTATGTTTGCAATGGTGAAATGTTCAATATTGAGCACATTCTCGGGCTATCTCATTCTTTCCTTTCACCTTTGGCCCTATCGAGTAGCCTGTACATACTGTCTTGGAGCACCGAAATTTGGTGGTGTCATATTTTATCTAATTCGCACACGTTCTTGCTTCTTCATACAATTATAGCTAAGGTACACACTTTGTATCTTTCTCTGTGTTAAAAAATCACTAAGTGTTGAACTAATGCATGCTTTCTGACCTTTATAGACCCGGTCATAACTATTTTTCACTTTTTGCGTGCATTTGCGCTGAGTGTAATTTTTCCTACACATAGTCTTTCGATGTTGTCACAATAATTGTTGCACACGACTTTTTTCGTACTTTCCTATGGTTTATTCAACTTCTGCTTCTTTTTGTTTTTTTCTTCTTTTTCTATTTTTCTGTTCTTTTTTTCTTCTTTTTCCCCTTTTTATTTCTTTTTATCATTTTTCTTTCCTAATATCTACTATAGTACACTATATACATGACTTTCTTACTGCGTTGTACTTTTTAAGGGTTAGTAGGTCAATTGTCCCTGTAAGGTTTCAATCGACTATCGTTAATCATTCCTTTTAATTATGTTCCTCCAAATATGGTGATCACTTTCTCAAATAAGAAGTGTGCTACTATCTCTGTGCTATAATATTTGACTGGTGTTGCTTCTTCCCATCTCGTTAAGTATTCAGTCATAGTAATGATATATCTAGCTCCTGACCTTTTTTCTGGTGGATTAATAGGTCCAACAAAGTCTATTTCCCATTTGTAAAATACTTGCATAGTTAATTTTGGTCTTAGGGGCATCTCATCCCTTATGTTGGGTTTTCAAACCCTTTGACAGACATCACAATTCTAGAAATATGCATTGGAATATTTATGGAGTGTCATGCACCATAATTCTATGCATAATACCTTCTACATGGTGAATATTCCTGCATAGTGTCCTCCAACTATATCATCATGAGCTTATGTCAAAATTTTGGGCCGTTCATTTTCCAATACCAGTTTTAACACTTATGAACTAGAATGTATTATGTAATTGTGACTTAGGATGGTGAGTCGGTAAAGTAAAAAAGGGGCTAGAGTGCCTAGGAAATGTAATAATTCATATACATTAATAAAAATACACCACTGGATGAAAGACAGATAAGGACAAGAGAGATAGGGGGATATGATTGCACAAGAGAGGCGGCTTGAGGGTATAAGTATTTTTATTATTATTTTATTTAACCATAATTGATTTTATGGATAAAATGGGCTACGTGATATTCTTGGGGGAGGCCATGTGGTTATTGATTTCCAAGTAATTATATAAACCCATCTTTGGTTTTTTTGGGGGGTTCACTTGTTCTTATTCATTCACTATAAACCCTTCTCACTCTTTCATCTTCAAGAGCCTCATTATTGTTGAATTAATGTGATGTTGGTCTGAGCATGGATACAAATGGTTTCATGAGGGTGGATTTGGGTGAAGTTGGGGGTCGTTCTTCCCATAGTTCGTCTTCTTCCCCTTGCTCCCTTGTTCTTCTGCATCTTCACTCACTATTGCTAGTTCATCTGCTCTTGGGCTGAGCATGCAAATGAATGGCAGAAAGAGGAGAGCCATTTTTGAATGGCTGTAATATTTTATTGATAATTCCAGGAGGGAATGGATGCCCATGCGCATGAGCTTGATGGAAGTTCATATATAAATGTCCACAACTAAGAATCCTTGGAGTTTCCACTAGGGATATTTCCTGACCAGTAGCACTCGATCACTGGAGAGAAATGGAACAACCTCAGGTATTGCATGGAAAAAAACGGTGTTCATTTATTTTGGTTGTACAGGCTGAGGGGGAAAGAGATCCAGAAATTTGGATTTGCTGTGAGGTTGGGAAACCTAAGAGCTAGTTATCCAACTGTTGTGTGTTTTTAGATTTGGCCTAGGAACCATCGTTGTGGATTCATAGCCTTGGCTTGGGGCTAACCTGCTGTTGAGAGTAAAACAAAAGAAGTGTCTGTGGTGGGGAGGAACGTCCTTAGTGTGTAGCCAGTTGGTGAACGTTTACTTGCAAAGATAAGTTCTCTATGTGTTTTCTGTGTATTTAATTATCTCTAAGATATGTATTTTAATGTGAGTATCTATTGGTTATTTATTGTGCATGGCACGTTATTTACTTCTATATGTTGCATCATGGATCTTGTCTTATGCATGTGATTTTCATGCCTCTTAATTAAATTAGAAATGTTTTGAATTGAGATAAGTAAATGTGAAGTGAGTTCCTATACTACAATGTGCCTTGCCTGTGGGTGGTTGGGTGTGTTGCAGTTGGATTAAGTTGTGTAGCCCGACCCGTGGGTGGTTGGGAACCTTAAAAAATGGTATCAGAGCTACCGGTTGAAACATAGGGCCAGTATGGGTCAGATATGTTGGTCAGAGTCTCTTGGTTGAGATCGATTTATGACCTTGAAGCTGAAAATATCAGGAGGAATGGAGTTGCAGAGTTTGTGAAAAATCTAGAACGTCATAAATCCTTTTTAAGGGATCGAAGGATTGTGACTATCCCTTTAGAATTCAGGATCGATCGCCACCATGGGATCAATAGAGATATGGATCGTTGGATTGGAGGGTAGGTTAAAAAGGGTCGTCTGATGAAGGAGAAACCATAGGTTCAGGTAAGGTTAAGTCCCAGCCATCATATCTATATTGTTTATCATCAACCATCGATTGATGCTAAGCATGAAAAGTAAGACTTCAGAACTTCACTGCTTCGGCGATCTTGGAAAGAAGGCAAATCCTAAACTATCGAATGTCGGAGTTGTGAAGTCCTTTTAGTTGTCCGATATAATAGGAGGCATGGAGGAATCTTCGTCGTCAGTCATGGACACCCGACATTAACCAATTATAGAGTTTTCACTCCAAGATTTTTAAACCTTGTTGAGCTGCTACAACCCGGAGCCCCAGAGCACCGAAATCCCGTAATTCATGTCGACCGCTAGATCGAGAGAAGGACTTCGGGAGTGTTGCAATCTGTTGGATATAGGAGTAGTAGAAGGTTAGCAAAGTTTTAGAGATTCATAACCTTGCCACTTTGGATTTCTATAGTTCGGTAATATAGGGTCGTCTAGACCAAAAATCCCATAAGCCTGAAGCCTAGAGTTAATCATAGTCGTTGGTTGTGGGAGGAATGTGAGCTGTTGATTTCTTTTGAAATTCGACTATCCAGGAGATAACATGCATTGGACTCAAGATAACATATGAATCCTAGAGTCCCAGAGTCTTGGATTTAATTTATGACGTGCCTTATTCCATGTGGAAGGGGTGTCGTGTGGGGACACATGCCACTCAGTTTTAGTAACTTTTGGACCCCGGTCTATTCATTTTTTAGTGACACGTGGAATGCTTGACATAGGTCTACATCACCCTAGGTGGCGTTATCATGTCGTGTCCTCTCTGGGAGTATGTGACTTCGGGGGTGTCCAAGTTTCTATCAATGAAAAAAATTGAAAATGGAATTTACGAAGGCACACAGACTACCGATCTAAGATCCCTTTGAGACCTCTCTTGACCATTGGATCAAACAGAGGGAGAAGAGGTAATTACTTTGGAGGATTTTCACTCCAGTGAAGTGGAAGACTCAGGAATGGAAATATCCCAAAGCCCCAGAGCACTGAATTTACGGAGTGTGTGAGACTCATCTGTCTCAACACTTGATTAAGTATTCATTGTATTAACACTTGTAAATTTCTTTGGGATGTATCAAAGAAAACCCTGAGGTAACTATTTCAACCAAGTTTAGATTGTATTATGACCTATACAACTAGACAGGGCTCTCTCAGATGTCTAATGATTGGTAATAACTCAAAGGATTCATCAGTAAATGCAAAAAGGCTAGATTCTGCAACAGGACAAGTTTGTTTTTGTTTTTAAAAGGGCTGGTAGGACAAACAAGGAAAAGGTACCATTGGGAAATGGATTCAAGGCCTGAATTTCAATGTTTTTACAATCAACAACTGGTTGGTTTCTTTCTGTAGATTTGAGGAAAAATATGTGTTATGCTCAACAAATAAATGATATGAAATGGGAGATGGAAGGGAGAATAAATCCCACTACACTACAGGCATCAATCAGTGGATGAATCTCTAGTGCAACTTTAGAATAAAGGACAAAAATATTAATTACTAAATAGAGCATCAAATGAAGATGAATTATGTAAAAGTAACCATTAACACATAAAAAACATCATCAGTGTGAAAGGAGCATCAAACATGGATGAATTCCTACCACTTACTCTTAGACAATGCTAGAAAAAAAAAATCATGGAAATGATATACAAGAAACACATATTGAACATAAACAGTGTGATGAATCTCCAATTTTAGAAAGAGGAAACTTCTGCATTAAATTCAAAGAAATAAACATGTATTCTCCCCCCAAGGGTCCCCCCCTCTCTACCCTTGTACCATGAAATATATCTCACTATAGGTCATTTCCAGTTTACCATTTCAAACTCCAACCCCTTTCCCAAAACATAAACAGTTACAAACAGAAAATGACATGTTTTAACTGATTTCTTGCTTTTCAAGAGGTGAGACTCTGAAAAATCAGATTCAAAATTCCACTTGTAATTCTCAAAATGTAAAAATTGTGTAGCATATGAGAAGATTTTTTGTAGTTAATCTCTTTCCAAATAAAAACCTCTCTTGGTTTCTTGAAATTTATTTCCAACTGGCCAGAATACATGTCACAAAAACATGTCTAAAATAGGAAATCATGAAAACTGAAAAATAGGGATCAAAGATTCTTTTGAATCTACTAAAATCTGAAACGTTTTTCAAATATGAAAGAGGTTTTTAATACTCGATTTTTCCTTGACAAAAACCTCTCAGGTATTTTCAAAATTCCTCTCAAGTTGGTTAGAATGTGATCTTGAAGTTGAGCACTAAACTAGTCATTTGCGCAGCGTGCCCTGTAGCCTCTGTGAAGAAAAAATCTCTACGTGGAAAAATCCTCTACGTGAAAAAATCCCCTGCACGACAAAACCCTTTGTGTGACAAAACCCTCTGCGTGAAAAAACTCTCTGTGTGGAAAAATCATCTACGTAGAAAAATCCCCTGTGCAGAAAAACTATCTGCGTGAAAAAATCCTCTGCATGATAACACTCTTTGTGAGGAAAAATCCTCTACGTGACAACATCCCCTGCATGAAAAAACTCTCTACACAAAAAATCCTCTGCGCGACAAAATCCCCTATGTAACAAAACCCTCTGCGCGACAAAATCCCCTATGCAACAAAACCCTCTGCGCGGAAAAATTTTCTACACGAAAAAATTCTCTACGCAACAACATCTTCTACGTGACAAAATCCTTTGCAAAACAACATCCTCTATGCGGTGAAATCCTCTGTGCAATGTGAAACAAATGAAAGAAGCAAAATCCTTTGTGCAAAAAACTTGCACAACGTGTATGTTTTTGAAGTTTGCAATGATAACAATGACATGGAGTGTCATGATTGTTCCTTATCTAACCTCATGAAAGGTGATGATGAACCATAATACCTTTTGAGATGATATTCACCCTAACCTATGACTCATTGTAACAACCAGGATTTCATTTAAGCTACCATAAATTAAAACAGAGCGGAAATTTTTGAAACTTACTACAAATTTGCTTACTCACGCATATTCATTCCCAGATTTTGATAAATAGAATAACATTTTCCAAAACAATTTGCCTAACAAATT